>JAHBCN010012388.1:0-26577 GCA_019359885.1 Listronotus oregonensis
TTTTCTTTGATCATATTATTTACCTTTTACAACTTGTTGCATGTAAAATAATTTAATTTAAGGCTCATTATTATTGTTGTAAATCGAGCCCGTATAGAATAAAACTGGTAAGCCCGATATTGCCGGCCGTTTTTAGACACGCATACCAAAATATGTTTAATGTTCACATAAAAAGAAACAAGTTAAAAAAAAGTTTTCCGGAATGATGGGGAAATTTTTCCCTCAATCACACCCTTTAAATAGGCAAGCCGGGCCCTTTAGGCTGGATAAAATTGGTAAGCTAATTTTTTTATGTTAAATTACAAAATTTTCTATAGAATACACCATTTTTTATCGAAATCCGCGATGACGGGGAAACTTTTGCTTTTTTTTTAATAATTTTTTTTTTAAGTATTTTCGGCCAACCAAATCGCGGCTTACCGAATGCATTGTGTTCCTATAACTAAAAGCTATTAATTTATATAAAAATTTTGCAAATCTGCGATCACGGGACTTTTAAGATTGCCGGCTCCCGGACTATAAGACTCTTACTTGAATGAGACTCCAATGACCAAATATTTATGACAATTTAAGACCGGACAACAATGTTTCAAATAATGTCTGTATCTACCAAATTCCCTGAGAATGTGGTGAGTTTTACATCGGGGAAACAAAAGGAGCACTGAAAATAAAGTCAAAAACACAAAAAACATCCGAACTAGGTGAAACGTCAAAGTCTAAAACTAAAACTAACCACAACATTGTATACAATGGTCATATGCAAAAATCATTTATAAAAACACTTACTGAAAGAAAATAAAATTTAAAGAAGCTGTCATACTTCTAAATAATAAATATTAAGTAAGCCTAGTATTGATATTCCGAATATCTAGTTGGGAACGTGAAAATCAGTCCGTCTTCGGTGAACAATGGATAATATATAAGTCGTATTTTTTAGGAATAGTTTTTAAGTGATTACTTAAAAACGGTTGGAGATACATTACTTACCGAAATATTGTATATCAATTACCCAATGACAATGGAAGTCCAAGATTTTAGTGTTATTGAAACCATACATTGTCTAACACTTTCAAAGAAAAATTGAAAAATGTTTTACAAGGAACCATTCACATTAAAAGAAGCAATAATCTCATTAAGTCATTTTATTTAACTAATATTTAAGTTAAAAATATGGCACCCAAAACCACCACAAAAGAAAATAAAATATTTCCCATTTCTTACGATATATCTTTTCTAAAGAGACACGACATACCCAAATGTTGTTTATTTACGTCGGACAGCGAGAGCGTATTCGAGAATTCCCTTATCGAATAAAAAGTCGAATATCGCGGCAATAAAGAAAGGTTCCTTATTCACTACCAGAAAATTCTTTATATGAAGAAAATCAATTTCCGAGATATCATATACATGACGTGGACCAATGTATATTTTTCAGCTCGCAAAAAGAGATGGCTAAAGCTGCAAAAAAATAAAATATAGCCGATACCCTTTTGACCTTTTATATTTCTCGAAATAAACAAAAAAGGCAGAAATATATTTTCTTTTATGCTTTAACGGCTTTAATATAATTTTTATATTAAAAAATAAATTCAAAAAATGTTTTATTAAGAAAGAAAAAAGTGAAAAAATTGAATTGCTTATTGTCAATACCGGAACCATTTGTATCCATACATAATATATTCGCATATGATACATAGATATAATTTAGTAAAAATATTCAACCGTTCAAATGGCCTGGTTTTTAATCGCGGAAAAAAAATTAGCGTAGTCCTAGACCCGATAGTACTTAAAGTAACGGGGTGTCCCATTTAAAAAAAAAAAAAAAAACGACTTTTGCGACTTTAAAAATGTGAATGTTTGCCGCAGAATTTTAGACACCCTGTATAAAAGTAGACCACAAAAATGACAAGGGGGTAAACGTAAGATTCTTTTTTAATAGTCTGCCAAACCTAAGGATAAAATCTTTAAAAACTACAAAAATATGCAATAGGCTATTTGCCACCATTGAGAATAAGCTTTAAATTGTAGTCATCCTATCAGATAATGGTATAAAAAAGCATATTTTTCTATAATATAAAGTAAAATATGCATATTTATTGCAAAATATACTAATTAATATTTAAATATTTTTGAAATTTATTCAGCGACTGGAACGCTCTGTGATTGGTTACAACTTTGGTGACGTCACTTGCAAGTAAATAAATGTCACAAGCTTTGTGTTGTGTGTTTTTAGGTGTTATTTTCGATCTTTAACTAGTTAAATAACTGTTTCTTGGCCATTTTATATAAAAAAAAACATATTTCAAGTTACATAATTATCCGTTTTGTATCTCAAAATGGACATACATTTTGTGCAAGCCGATAACGGAAACCTACCTGAGATAGACGCATTTATGATTGTGCGTTTCTTAAAAAATAACGCTGACTACTATGATGCAGAACTCAAAATTGTAAAAACAGCTGTGTTAGTACCTCTAAAAAATTATGTATTTACTTGTTCATCATTTAGTATTTCTCAAAATCTTATTGTAGGTTATGTTTATGGAGTGTAGAAGTACTATCTCTTATGGGAGCCCAATTGATAAGTAAAATCTTTGCGAAGCCCATTTTGTATTTTGTGTAATTTATTATATCAGTTTTGATCTGCAATTCAATAATATTACCGTTAAGTATAAAAAGAAGAGTACTAACTTGCTAGGTATTTAACTTCTAGAACGAAAAAATAATTTAATCCAAAGTAGCCTTAAAGTGTTTATAAGTTGTCTAAAGGCGATATTTTGTTGTATATAAATTGGTAGGTATTTAAAGCAGGATATTTGTATACTTACATTAAAGTCATCTTCACACATAAAAACATTTTAATGCGATCAAAGCTGTTTGGATTTCTTCGAGCTAATTTTAACCACTTTTTTCGCCTTTTAGGATGTGTTGGGACAGATATAAATGGTTTTTGTGGTGTTTTCAGAGAAGTATTGGTACATTGTGTCACTACACATCATTTATATACCATTTTAGCCAATAAATTAAGAAATTATAAACAAAATTCACTGTAGTTGCACTCGTTAACTTGTTTACTTGCATATGACGTCACGCGAAACATATGTCGACGCCATTAGAGACAGCGTTTTTAGCGCAATTTTTTTGAAATTTTAAAATTTTAAACATTTAGTTTTATTGAAAATACAGCAGATTTCCCCAAATATAAAATGTATTGTGTTTGTTAGGTACCAAAGAATAATTTAAAATGATTTTTCAAAATCAGTCAAATAGCCTATTACAAAAGTGGTTACGCCGAAGACATGTTTTTAATTCAAGGTCAAATATCTCAAAAACGGTAAGACATGGGTATATGACATATTTCATAAAATGTGTTTAGAATTGCACCCAGAATTTGGTGTGTTTTATTTTAAAATGGCCAGTTGACAGCAACTTCCGATTAAACTGGAAGCGACAGAAAGTTGAATTTAAAAAGCTTTTAAAAATAATTTTGATAAAAAAGAAACATTTTTACAAATTTTACATAGGATATTTGACCGACTGTACTCATTGCACCGTATTGCCGGTAACATAACGTGCTTCTGTGAACATTCACTCCAAATTTTATAAATAAGCTCTAAATTACTCCGTATGCCACTAGACCACTAAAAAATTCCAATATTTTTTACCAAAACCTCTTTTATTAATACAAAATACTTTAATAAATATTACATTAATAAGGATTGCTTTGTTTGATTTATTTATTCATAAAAAAGCTTTATTTTCCCCTTTTTTTTCGATAAAGGGTTTTTTTAATCCTCTGGTTTTTTTCCAGTAATAAATTTCCCCCCCCCAAAAATGGTTTTAGTTAATTCTAAGGCCTTTTATTTTTTCTATAGGTCAATGAAAGAAGATGAAAGCTTATCCACAGAACAACAATTAAAACGCTGCACTATTAAGTTAAAAACAGTACCAATTTAGAACGTTACCATAATTACTTTTTCCTGTATAGTAGTTAGAAAGTCACCCTTTTATTTAAAGTCTCCTTTTTTTATTACCCGGTCTAAAATAAAAGGTAAAAAGCGATAAAATGTTGTTTTTTATTTAAAGAAAGTTGGTCATATCCAAAAACGTAAGTGTAATAGTAAACTAATGTCTTTATTGTATCCAAAGTTACATTACACAAAAATTACATGTTACACAAATGAGCACAATGGATTGTAGCAATCTGTGTGTGCTTTCCTGGTTAAAACCAATGTAATATCCAGTATTTAAGTTGCATTGTATGTATGTATTTAAAACTAAGTCATATGAATTAGTTTTAATAAAATAGAAACTTACATAATTAAAACAATAACAGATTAATAGTAAATATTTAAGTTACCATAACAAATTAAATTAAACATCCAATAAATCCATATAAATTGTTATCACAATTTCGTCAAGAATAAATAGGAATTATAAGTATAATAATTTAATAATAATGTTAAGAAAGGTTTGTAAGTGAGATGTGACAGAAAGAGTAAATTACGTATCAAGTACACAAAAGTGGAATTTAACTTGACAAGTATGGTACGTTTGAGCAAAGCGAGGATTTAAATACCATACGAGTAAAATCACTTCTCTGAAGAGGTGCGTATACTATTTTCTCTAATTTTGTAGATAACTGCCTATTTTGCATTTTATATTAAAATTGGTTTATAATAATAGTTACTGAGAAAATTCAAAATAACGTAGTAGTCTAACGTCTCAGTAACTTGGCAATCTAAAGCTAAACAGGATGTTGGTTTTTGTTATTAACAACGGTTGACTTATAGCTTTTGATATTATATCTGTCTATATACAGGGTATTTTAAGACATGGAACAACTCTTTATAGAAGATTCCTTAACCAAAACTAGGAACAATTTTTTTTTATAAACATAGTTTCAAAACGGCTCCAATTTAAAGATACAGGGTTGCGATTTTTTATTTCTTCTAAAATCGGGTTTTTTGATTTAACTGAAACTTCGCATAGTGAGATCATTGACTAAAATACACCTTTTAATGATAAACTTTTGTTATTTTTATAAATCGTGGCTTATATTTGGTCAATTTTAAAGTTTTTTTTGCCATTTTATCGTCATAACTTGTCGGATTCCAAGATATTTTAATTTTAAACTTGCTTAGTACAAGAAGGCTAATATTTATACTATTATTATTTCCAATTTTTTAAAAAATTCAATTAAATAAAGGTTATATGCAGGTCTTCTTCCAAGGGGTCGACACTTTTAACATTACCTGTGAAAATTACTATTTTCTTTAAGTTTTAATGTTACCCTTTTCGTATTACCAGTTTAAAATTAGAAGCCATTAAGTTTATCAATATATTTCAAGAGTATTTTTTTTGTGTAAAACAAACAAATGAATTAAATTATTTAATAATAGTAATACCAAAATAGTTATAACCAATTAATGGTAAAAACATAAATAAAATTGCTCGTAGCACTGGCATATAATAGTAACAAAAGAGTATTATTAAAAGTTGTATTTCGGTCAATGTTCTAACTAAAACAAGTTTCATTTGGATCGAAAAATCTGATTGAAAATTGATAATTAGGCTTTTGATTTCCCAGAATAATAGAAGACTTTAGTTAAAAAATCATTTTAAAAAACTAACCTTCACCTAGTGGGGAAGGAGTTAAAGTTTGTAGAAAACTTTGTCATTTCTGGATTAAAAAGTATAAAATTGGTATGTAGGCTACTGATTAAAATAAAATATAGTTTGTTTTGATATTTTTGGAATAACATCCCTTAAGGGGTTAAAATGGTGATAAAAGTTTTTATAGAAAAATTGCGATTTTTGAAGATGTAAATATGGGAGTTATAATTAGGCGTCTAATTACTCAGACAAATGAAAAGTGGTAGTATTCTTGAAATTTGATTCCCCTCTTGGGTTAAAAAAAAAGGTACTTCGCTAAGGAATTCGCTTTTAACTTATTGAGAAACATTATTTATTTTTAAAAATGATAAAAAATATAATAAGATAAAATAAAAATGCTTTACGCAAAATGCGTGCTTCGCCGCGAAGGGTGCGTGGAAAGACGGAGCAAGAGAAGCGTAATAAACTTAACCTGTTAACCCTCCTAAAAAATTTTTAATAATTTTATGATAAATGATTGTTTTTAAGGGTCAAAATTTCACAATAAATAAATATTTGTTTTTTCATAATTAGACAATAAGATTTCTAGTCCTAAATGCATTAATAAAATGATTAAAGCTGCTTAAAATATTTTTTTATTGATTTCAGACTGAGGGGTAGTTTTAAAGGGTTGAAATTTCACAATAATTTTTTTTATATATTCAGTAAAAACGATTTTAACTTATAAATGCACAACTGAAACGTTTGATTGATTGATTGATTGATTGATAATCTAAATACACAAGTTGAGGTTTTGTCCGCCTCGACACTGCAGCCTACAGGGCTTGTTGTATCTCTTGTGTATTTGTTTCAGTTAAAAAGGTTTGACACCTTAGACAGGTGTAGTAGCCCTTTTACTGTTCTTTTCGGGTCTCCAGCCTCCTGGTGGTTAGTGTCCACCATGAGGTTTTGATTTGTTCTCCAGTATGTAAGTGCAGGGACTCGTATATGATGTGAGAGGCTGTCTCTTCCTCTTCGTCACATAGTCTGCAAATGGGTTCTTCTCTATAGATGCCCATAGTGTGCAAATGTTTTCTTAGGGTGCAGTGTCCGGTTATTAATCCTGTCACTATTCTAATCTGATTCCTATTTAGTTTTAGTAGTTCACTTGTCAATGCTTTCGATGGTGATTCCAACATTGATTTAGTGTGATTTTCCTTGGAATGTGGTTCCAGTATGACTGATGTTGTGTTTGAATCCACCGAGTCATGTAGCCACGAACCGAGGCTTTTGGTATTCAAAAACAGGTTCAGGACCCACAAACATTGCTGGGAGCCTCGCCTGGCCAGGGAGTCTGCATTTTCATTGCCCTGTATTCCCTGTGTCCTGGCACCCAGGAAAGTTCTTTGTTTTGGTTAGCCAGGTTTAGGAGGCATTGCAGACAGTTCCAAACCAACCTTGAGTTGATTGTTGAGATCCAAAGCTTTTTGGCCGCTTGATATGAGAATATAGTAATGTTCCTGCCCTTATATCTCCCCTCAAGTTCTCTAGAAAGTTCAATGGCAAATATTTCCGCCTGGAAAACAGTGGCATATTTCCCCGGGAAGCATAAGCATTAAACCTGGGGGTCATACCATGTATTCCGGGCCGGCTCCATTGTCAGTCTTGGATCCATCGGTATACCAAACCAAATTTCGAGACTGACCAGGAGATCGCTCACTACCGCCCCGGTGTGCTTCTGTGTGTTTTATCCGTTTTGGCATTTATCACTGCTCATCTCAAATATTGAGTTTGTGATACTGCTCGTTATTCTGGCGTGTCCTAGGGCAGGCCCAGAGCACCAGTTATTGCATTTCACCTGTATGCCCCAATCCTCGCCTCCGCCTTAATAATTATACCAAGAGGGGGGGAAACGGTAGGGTTTCCATGGCTGGACTAAAACGTTTAAAGCTGCTTAAAAAATATATTTTTAATATTGATCTCAAGGTAAAAAGTAGTTTTTAAAAATTTGCAGTAAAATATAAAATAATATTATAGGCAGTAAACAAATTTTAAGTGTAATATTAATGCTCGATCTAATATTTCAGGGAGACAAAAAATACTTTTCTCATAATTTTTCGACTTAAGGTGGTCTCTGAGGGTTGAAAAATTATTGGAAATCATAAATCATAACTTAAAATGTTACTAAATACGTATTTTACTCAAATAAATAGAATTTCTACCGATTGAATAATTTAATTTACATTTCTTTAAATTTTTTGCAAAAGGGATGGGTTTATCCCTAAAATGCAAGAAGCGCAATTTAAGTAGATGTTACTTTTAAAGTTAGGGGTAAAATATGCTTAATTCTAAAGTTTTATAAAAATCAATAAAGGTTTCGAGAATTAGGAAGGTTATAGCGTATTTTTACCTTCAGTGACTGCACTTAATGGGAAAAAGACAACACAGCCAAAATCGTGTGCGGAGGAAAAGCTAGTGTTTTTATAAAAACAATGCAAGAGTTAAACAGGGCCAACTTTAATGATTATAATAAATAAAAAGCAAAAATGAAATACAAAAAAAGAAACTATGCTTTTTGTTATATAGGAACCACAATAAATAAAGGTCTGCGAAAATCTTAAAGTACAATATATTCGCGATACAATACTTATTTTACGGCAAAAATAGTAATTGTAAGCAGCAGAAATAGAATTCCTAAGTTAAAAAAATATGTACCGTAAATTATTTCGTTGGGTAAATTTTTAACAATTTTTTTATACGGCAAAATCCCCCAGATATTTTTTCGTGATGTTACTCTTCTATCGCATTTTTAATTATTTTTAATCCGCAGCATAAATATTTACAAACGCCTCCAAAATCCTTGTTTAATCAACTACACATGGTAAAAAAACAACACTCTGATTTCAGTGTTTATTTTGAACAGATATATGTGCCTCTCGTTTGTGGCGTATTTATTAGCCCCTGGTTTAAATGTACGTGTTATTTGGTTGCCGTAGCGGATAAAATGTTCGTGATTTTGGTAATTTTTGGTTAGAGGAATTTACACGGGTCGGAATTTACCGTGCATATTTAGATCTTTAATTATCACGGCTTTGGGCAAAATATTTTAATTATTTCATATTTACTTGAAATATTATTTAGTTGGAGATTTATAGTGCTTTGGAAATAAAAATATATAATCACATCTAATAAGTTTAATGTTGTTTTTCGGAAATTTTTCTAATAAAAAATTTACACAATTTATATCGCGTGACCCTATACAGATATGTAGGAGCTAGGTTTTTTATTTACAAAAATAATTGTTTTAATTTGGAGAAGTTTTATAGCGGATACTTGTCCTCCTTTAGAACCTAATAATTTATTTTTGCCACTTCCAGTTGCCAAAACCAAAAATGTTGGGTCATTGCATTGTGTTATGGTAAATAGATAAATGCTAAATATACAGTACAGGAACTGGATGATTTTTGTGTCCAAATGCTATAATACCGTCTCGTTTCACCAAGTGAAAAAATGGTATATCCATTTTATGGAGTTGACAAAAATATTGTCCAGATGATGAGATAAATTATTATTACACTATCTGGTTTTACTTCAGGAACTGGACCTTCAGTTCGTGAAATGGACAATTACTTCATGTGAGTGCGACAGATACACGAAGCAGGTTAAAAATAGGTTATTGATTTTGACAGTACAGTATAAAATAAACTATTGTACATTATTCGTCCGAAAACCCTTTACAGTATTTATTTCGAAATTCCAGACTCTGCTCCTTCGTCGCTTCGTCCGTAAACACCTCTTCTTCTTCTTCTTCCTGGGAGCCGTCTTTCACTACCGGAGGCAGCGCAGCCTCTTGGGCTTTTGGTGCCTAATCTCCCATTATCTTTTATACCAATCCTTCCATTAGTCTTGTTCCTTCTACAAGTCTGTATAACCCCGAGACTGGTTGGTTGATATATTCCTGTGGGCTCATTTTCATGCCTGTCTTTTGTGATTTAGCGCTTCACATTCACATAGTGGTAGGCTGTTTCTTCCCCCTCGTCGCACAATCTGCAACTTGGGTCCCCATTGTATGAGCCTATCTTGTGTAGGTGTCCTCTTAGGTTATCGTGCCCTGTTAGCAAACTTATTGTTATGCGATGTCTTTTCCTTCAATCCCTCTGCGCCTCGACGCGTTTGAGATAGATATAAGGGACGCTCCTTTTACATCTAGGAAGGCACCTCCTTGTATTTGAGAGCATATTCGGCCTTTTCCACAAGTTCATGTAATGCTGTTTCTGTGGACTTACCTGCTGTGTATGCATGTATGTCCTTGTGATGTGCCTATCCAGCAACTTCTCTAGGGTCTTAAGCACGAACGACATCAGACTTATTGGTCTTAAAGATTTTGCCCCATCCTGTCCGGTTTTCCCATGTTTGGGGATGAATGCTACTTTGATTAGTCTCCAGGTTGTTGGTATATAGCCCAGAGCTAGGCAGCCTCTTAAAGTAGACACAGTCCATGTAGTAAGAGCTCTGGTTCTTTCTGGAGCATTACTGGATAAATGCCATCTGTTCCTGGCGATTTATACGGTTCGTATGAGTTTATCGCCCATTTAATTTTTTCTACATTTATTACTGATTTTGCTACCTGCCAGTCCTCCCTGGAGCAGTCTTTCAGTGACATGTTGGATATTTTGCATCCCGGAAAGTGTACTCTGAGTAGTTCTCTTATGATCTTATATACCGTTCTTGTGTGATCCCCTGTGGGTGAATATTTGTGATAGAGGTTCTTTTAAAAGAATAACTCACACTGTTAAACTGCATTTTTCGGACTTATTACTATATAAATCTATTAATATTTCTTTATCACTTTTCATTGATTCCTTAATATAGCCCTCCGCAATGGTGCTGCCCTTTCAACCCCCATGCCTTTTAACACTGATGATATCTGCTCTTTTGTCAGCTAAAATGGTGATAGATGAACTCGGAAGCAATGGGCTTTGTATAACTCCGGATTTGACGATACCAAATAGGCTGCTATTTCACAGGGCATCTTTCCAAACATATTTATACCAACAAAGCTCTTTTGTACTGTCTTTTTTGTTATTTAAAAAAATCCTGTGTGAAAAATACCTGGTGGGCGTAGGTTTGCATATTTTTTATTTAAGATAATAAATTTTCCACTTCCATCTTTGTAAACCACAAAACTTCTGCTGGTGTGGGTCTTGGTATCTGGTATTTCTTTGTTGCGTCTTATTATTAAATGCATGTTATTAGGAGCTTCCTTAATAGATTTCATTACAGCGTTGTGTTTAAAAGTTTTTGATCTTTCTGGTTTATATTGAACGCTTGGCTTTTTAAAGTAGGCAGTTCTATAAATTTTCCAATATTAACGGCGTTTCTGGTTCTAGTGCAATTTTTAATATAAAATACCATAACCAAAGGGTTAAAGGCTTAACATTTTTGTTTATATTGCAAAGACTGGGTCGGACCATGATACTTCCATGTCTTTTTGACGCTGAATCCGAATTGGTCTCAGAAATGGCCCTACACGTCTAGAATTGGCTCCCGAGGCCGAAAACGTGCATTACTGTGGGTAAAAAGTTTTCAGTCATAAATTTAGGTGCAGCGTTGACAAGTATATGAGAATTCCACCGTTGCGATTTCGACGATCAAACCTCGATTTTCCACCCCTCCCTAGAATAGTTTTTGTCCTCTAGGGTGTATTTCAGTAGGGCAAAAACTTTTCGGTCACAAACTAAGATCAAGCGTTGGCAAGTACACGAGATTCCACTGTTGCAAACCGGCGTCCAAACCTCGAATTTCCACCTCTCCCTAGGGTAGTTTGGGTCCTAGAGGGTGTATTTCAGTAAAGCAAAACTTTTCGATCACAGACTCAGATCAAGCGTTGACAAGTACATGAGAATTCCACCGTTGCAATTCCGGCGTCTAAACCTCGAATTTTCACGTCTCCCTAGGGGTAGGTTGGGTCCTAGAGGGTGTATTTCAGTAGGGCAAAAACTTTTCGATCACAAACTAAGATCAAGCGTTGACAAGTAGATGAGAATTCCACCGTTGCAATTCCGGCGTCCAAACCTCGAATTTCCACCCCTCCCATGGGTAGTTTGGGTCCTAGAGGGGGTACTAGGGGGAAAACTTTTCGATCACAGACTCAGATCAAGCGTTGACAAGTACCTGAGAATTCCACCGTTGCAATTCCGGCGTCCAAACCTCGAATTTTCACCTCTCCCTGGGGGTATTTGGGGCCCTAGAGGGTGTATTTCAGTGGGGAAAAACTTTTCGATCACAAACTAAGATCAAGCCTTGAAAAGTGATGAGAATTCCACCGTTGCAATTCCGGCGCCCAAAACCCTAAATTTCCACCCTCCCTAGGGGTAGTTTGGGTCCTAGAGGGTGTATTTCAGTAGGGAAAAAACTTTTCAATCACAAACTCAGATCAAGCGTTGACAAGTAATGAGAATTCCACCGTTGCAATTCCGGCATCCAAACCTCGAATTTTCACGTCTCCCTAGGGGTAGGTTGGGTCCTAGAGGGTGTATTTCAGTAGGGCAAAAACTTTTCGATCACAAACTAAGATCAAGCGTTGACAAGTAGATGAGAATTCCACCGTTGCAATTACGGCGTCCAAACCTCGAATTTCCACCTCTCCCTAGGGGTAGTTTGGGTCCAGAGGGTGTATTTCAGTAGGGCAAAACTTTTCGATCACAAACTCAGATCAAGGTTGACAAGACACGAGTTTTCCCCTGTTGCAAACCGGCGTCCAAACCCTCGAATTTCCACCTCCCCAGGGGTAGTTTGGGTCCTAGGGGTGTATTTGTAGGGCAAAACTTTTCGTTCACAGACTCAGATCAAGCGTTGACAAGTACATGAGAATTCCACCGGAAATTCCGGCGCCCAAAACCCTCAATTTTCACCCTCCCTGGGGGTGGGTTGGGTCCTAGGGGTGTATTTCAGGGGGGAACAGCTTTCAACCACAAATTCGGGTCTAGCGTTGAAAAGTATATTGGAATACCAGGGTTTGGGAAATCCATTTTCCACCCCTTCTAGGAGTAGTTTTCGGCCTCTGGGGCCAATCCTAGGCGTGCAGGGCCATTTCTTAAACCCCGAATACGGATTCACCGAAAAATACATGAGAATATCAGGGCCCCGACCCATATCTGACATTTTTTTTGGGGGACTCAGCTGTGTTATTACCTGTAACAAAAATTATTATTTTTAAAGTTTTGACCAAAAAGGCTATTTGACTAAATTAAAAAAAGTTTTAAAATTTTCTTTGGGACCAACAACACAATACATTTTATATTTCTGGGAAATCTGCTGTATTTTCAATAAAAATCAATGATAAAGTTTAAATTATAAAATTTGGGAAAAAAGCTGTTTCAGTCATGGCGTCGACATATGTTTCCGTGACGTCATATGCAAGTGAAGAAGTTAACAACTAGTACAACTACAGTAAATTTTGTTAATAATTTCTTAATCTATTGGCTAAAAAGGTATATAAATGGTGTAGTTCCACAATGTACCAATACTTCTCTGAAAACACGACAAAATTGTTTATATCTGTTCCAACAAATCCTAAAAGGAGAAAAAAGTGGTTACAATTATCGAAAGATCCAAATAGCTTTGTATCGCATTCAAATATTTTTATGTGTGAAGATCACTTAAATGTAAGTAAAATTGTTTAATATCCTTCTTTAAATACCTACCGATTTATATAAACAAAATATCGCCTTTGATAAATTATAAACACTTTAAGCAGACCATAAAATTTTTTGGTAACAACATAACTATGTATTGTAAAAGATAAGGATCACCATCTCTGTGTTATTTACTGCTTACAGCTGGATACTTTTTCAATTTGTCTTCCATAAAGATGGTACAGGGTTTTCCCGAAACACGCACCCCTTTAAAATCTTATTTTTATAGATAAAAAAAATATTTATATGAAAGTTTCAGGATTTTTCATGAAGATTTTCATGGTGTAAGATAGAAAAACAAATTAACAAATTAATATCAACTTCGATTTTAAATGAAACACCCTGAAGATTGAAAATTCTCAATCTCCTTTTTAAAAATATATATAACTTATTTATGTTCGGGTAAAGAGTTGCAAGTTATTTGAATTTAAAATCTGTTTTATAAGCCATAGTTAGCCATGGATACAACCCAAAGTTTGGCAAAGAAGTCCCTTAGCCATGGTTCGTCTTGGAAAAAAAAAAAAAATAAATATTTGACAGAAGTCAATTTTGGGTTGTATCCATGGCTAACTATGGCTTATAAGAACAGATTTTAAATTCAAATAACTTGCAATTTTATCCGAACATAGATAAGTTTATATATATATATATTTGAAAAGAGGAAGATTACAGAATTTGAATTTTTTAAACTTAAAAGGGGTTCCATTTAAAATAACGAAGTTTATAGTGATTTGTTAATTTTCCGATCATCATTTGTTTTTCTATCTTACACCATGAAAATATTTATGAAAAAACCTGCAACTTTCATATAAACTATTTTTTTCATCATAAAAATAAATATTTTTGGGGTGCGCAATTAAAAAACCCCTTATTTTTATATTGCTTCCATAAACATAACCTATAATAAGATTTTGAGAAATATTGAATGATGCAAAAATAAATAATTTTTTTTGATGTACTTAAAAGCTGTTTTTACATTTTTGGGTTCTGCAGCATAGTAGTCAGCGTTATTTTTAAAGAAACGCACAATTATAAATGCGTCTATCTCAGGTAGGTATCTGTTATCGACTTGCACAAAATTTATGTTTATTTTGAGGTGCAAAACCCAAATTATGTTCTTGAAATATATCATTATAAAAAATGGTCAAAAAACAGTAATTTAGATATTTAAAGATCGAAAATAACACCTGAAAATACCCAACACAAAGCTTGACATTTATTTACTTGCAAGTGACGTCACCAAAGCTGTAACCAATCACAGGCTTCCCAGTCGCTGAATTTTTTCAAAAATATTTGAATTTTAATAGTATATTATGCATTTTTTCTCCTATATTATAGGGAAATATGCTTCTTTATACAATTATCTGATAGGATGACCACAATTTAAAGCTTATTTTTAATGGTGGCAAATATATTATGACAATAATTGTCGTTTTTAAAACGGTTCAAAGTTCAAAAAGGGGGTTTTTTTAATTCATAAACGCGTTTTTTACATCAACATACATTGTCGACCTAATAGAAAAAAAAAAGTAACGTATTCTGACTGAAATATATGGAGACAAAATTGCTTGCGACTAAAAATATTGAGACGGTAGTAAAATGCGAGTTTGTCTTTATTTGATTTCCGTAGTCGCGTTGTCGGCCTTTAAAATTACAGAAGACGTTTTCTTTGCAAAATCAGGTTTAGACTTAAAATGGATGGCACGGATGTCGAAAACAATTTCATGTTGTACGGGCCAAAAACGAGACAGACAGGAAATAGGCTCTATATAGAGGAAAAACGTGTTACTTGAGTCTTTTTAAAACATTATTATTACATTTTCCCTAAGCAACTACGGCATACAGGGTTAGGCAATGAGCAGATGATTCTTAAAACGACAAAAAAATAATAGAAAAATCTACTGTACTTATAATTTTGTTGTTTAATATTTAAAAAGATAAAGAGCTTGTCAGTGTTTAATTTAAAATTATAAATACATTTTACCACTTATTTTGTAAATTACTTTAAGAAAAATCTCAAAAGCTTTTGAAAAATAGTCAACATCTTAAGTTTATTTGATATCTTAAAAACGCTGTCCTCACAAGGACGTTAATACGATTTAAAAAATAATAATAAATTTATTGTGTTAATTATATTTTAGTTCTTTAAACTATATTTAATTTTCTTAAGTATTACTTGGTAAAAAAACCAGATATATGTTACGGATTTTTTTAAAGGATCCCGCAAACTTATCCTCACTTTATTGTTCTCTACCTCCCCCACATCGTACAGCATGCTTTGCGCAAGCTCCCAACATAATACTTTAACTGTTTTTATATATATAGTGAAAAAAAACCCGTAGGGAGTACTTTTAAATGTCTAATAGTCCGGGAGGCAAAACCCCAAAAAAAACCTATAAGAGAACAGCATGAAACATTTTTTTTTTATTACTATAAACTATAGTCAATTCAAAGCAGCACTGCTGCCTCAGCTTAGCGGGTTTTGAATTGCATTTTTTTTACCTTAAAAAATTGTGAAAAATTTGGGTTTTTTTAAAATATCTTGAAAAACTGACTTTATGAAAAAATGAAAAATAGTCAAAATTAAACCCAAAAAACTACACCCGTTTTTTTATAAATTTTTTGTAGCCCTTTTAATTTTTGAGATATAAATGATTTAAATTTAAAATAAAAACTTAAATATCCTTAAAACTTAAAGAGTTACAAAAAAATTTTATAAGCAAAAAAAATGCCTTTTTGGGTTAGCTCTATAAAAATAGTTATATACATATTTTTAATAAAATATAATAAAATATAAACAAAAGTGATTTTGATCTTTAAAAAATTTTTCCAATAACAATATTTTATTGGTACAAAAAATATACCCGCTCCGATCCATTTAAGAATTAATTTAAAAAGTTCTATTCATTAAATGAAATAAACTAATACACTTGTGCCTCGAGACAATGGGAAAGTGGCACGGATATTTTATTTAATTTGTTTTTGGTCCAATAACTGTACCTATACCCCCTTTTCTTAAAACTTTAACTAAAATAAAATTTAAATTGTATTTAATTAAAAAAATAATAATAATAAGTGCCTCTTCTATCTGGGTGTTATATACCTGGCAGGACGCTTATCATTTCTCATCTTCTATGCTTTTATGTGTATACTTTTTCTTAAAATATTTTTATCATTGATTTAAAAAAAAATGTCAGTTACTTGTTCAGAAAGATCGAGAAAATGTTATTGATATTTTTAACATGTTTTTTTTTATATTTTTTTTCAGTTAAATTATTGTTTAAACTTTAATTTAATCCCTTTTAAAGTAGTAAATAAATTGGTTTAAAATAATTTAAATAAGAATGGCTATAAGCCTAGAAAAGTAGATAGCTTAATAAGAGAAATATTTTAAGAGTTTAATATTGAATAAACAATATAAAAAATATGTTAAAATTATGATTAATTAAGTAACTGTCTTTAAAAAATATTAATAATAAAATTTTTAAAACGATAATAAAAATATTTAAACGATGAGCTATAGACATAGTAGCATGGGAGATCGAGAAATGTTAAGCGTCCGTCAGGTATATAACACCCAGATAATGGAGGTTTTTTTTTAAAAATTAGGGGAATTTAAAAATTTCTTTTGCTTATATCACCTCTAATACTTTTTGTATTTAAAATATGTATATAACCCTTTTTTTTGAACTTAACAAAAGACACATTTTTTGTTTATTACATTATACATTTTTCCGTTACTTTTTTAGTTTTTAAGATATTTGCGTTTAAATTTTAAATTTAAATCGTTAATATCTGAAAAACTAAAAGGTCAAAAAAAAAGGGAAAAAAAAAGAAATTTTTTTATTAGACCATCAATTATAATTAAATTTTTTTTTCTGCAATCAATAGTTTTTGAGTTAAAAAAAAAATTTTCACGATTTTTTTAATTAAATTGACTATAAAGGGGTTTTTTTATGTAAAAATTTTAAGTCAAAAGTTGAAAAAATTTTAAAATGTTAGAAAAATCGGGGGTTTTTATTTTTTTTTTTAAATTTTTTTCCCTTAGGGACAAAATTTGGGCCCCGGGGTTTTGGGGAAAATTTAAATTGTCCACGGTTTTTGTTTTGGGGCCCCCCCGGTTCCTACTTTTTTTTTTGAATTTTTTTTTTTTTTTGTTATAAAATTATCTGAAAAAAATGTATACTTTATTTAAGTGTCTAGAGTACCTTTAATAAACAATTTAAAGGGGCCCCCACAATTTTTTTTTAGGAAAATAATTTTTGGCCAATTTTGAAACTTCAATGGTAGTTCTTAACACGGTGATTTTGGGGAAAAAACCCAACCCCCCAACCCCCCAAAATCACCTCAAAAACTGGGGAATTGGGGACCTTTGGGGTGTTTTGGGGGGGTTGGAGGCGTTTTCGGCTTTGTCCCGAAAATTTTTGATCATCTTAAAAATTTTCAAAAAGTTTAAAAAATTGGCCCCAAAATTCTTTTTCCAAAAAAATTGTGGGATCCTTAAAGGTGTTTATCTCGGAACCGCTGCTCCTAGGGTTTTAAAAAACCGATGCAGATGTTTAAAAACTTATTTTTAATAAACAGGTCAATTTTTTTAAAAAAAAGTCGACTTTAAAAATAATTGGGGGAGGGTAAAAATAAAGGGGAAATTTAATTTTTTAAAAACCCCCAGATCCCAAATTTTGTCCCCCTTTTTTAAAAAAAAAAGAAAAAACAAAGCAAAATTAAAACTTTAACACCCTCAAAAAAGCGGGGCCCATTTATATAATTTTTTCGCAAAAACCCCCAAATCCTTTCTTTAAAAAATAACACCCTTAAAAAAAAAATTTTTATGGGCTCTCTTATAGGCTTGGTTTTTTGCGGTTGTCCGACTATAACTCTAATATGTTTTTTTTGATACGATTTTTTACCATATTTTCGTCACAATTTTTTGGTTTATAATTATTAATAATTTAAAACGTCAAACCTATTCTTTGTTAAGTTCTACATAAAAAGGCTACTCCGAAAGTAGTTTTCCACATATAAATTTTTTAATCTAAAAAACAAAAAGTTTTGGGGGAAAAAATAGTAAAAAAAAATTAAATTGCCAAAGCTACGCTACTGGTCCATATGGATGGTTTTGAAAAAAAAATTTTAAATTTATTTACTTTGTTTTATAGACCGCCAAGTGGCGACATAAAATTATTCTTAGAGAATCAAGAAATACTTCGGGAAATTTTTTTAGTAAGCGCTAGAATAATAATTCCCCCGGGGCTTCAATATTGATTACTTAGTGAATGATTGGAAGACTATAAAAATTTAAAAAATTTCCCCAAATTCCTTTAATTTTGGAAATTTTTTTGACGAGAAAATTTTTTGCTAGATATAAAATGTAAAAGATTATTATGTGTAAATTTTGAATGTGATAAGTGTGATTGTTCTGTGGGGGCCCCCCGCCTTTGTCTGATCACGAGGCGGGAATTTTTAAAAGGGGTTTTCCCGTAACGTTTAAGGTGATGAGGAGAAATCGGACGCTTGGTAGAATTTTTAATTTAAAAATTTTTAAAAGTTTTTTGGGGGGGGTCTCTGGGCAAACTGGAAAACTGTATTGACTGGTCCAGACCCCAAGTGCATTTCACTCCACACTACTAAATATTGTTATTTATAATTTTCCATTAAAAAAAAATTAAATATAAATGAAAAAAACTTGTTTTTAAGGGGTTAAAATTTCAGCTAAGAATTTAAAATCACTACATACTTTAAAAAAATTTATGACAAAGCCAATTTTCATAGATATTTTAATAAGTATAAAGGTATTTATAGGCGCACTAAAAAAAATGGCTAAGGAGACTTATTATAGGGATAGAATCGCCCTTCCCGGGGTTTTAAAACTGGGAAAACTGAATATTGTAAGTAACATAAGAGGAAAAAAGGTTTTAATTAAAAATTTAACCCCCAAAATTGACTTAAATGAGCTAAACTTTTTTATTTTCTTTGGGATAAATTTAAAAGGGAAATATTCAGTCTAATTGGGTTTTTTTAATTTTTTTTGGACAATGTTTCTGTAATGGAAAATTTTTTTTCTCTTTGACACTGATTTTGATGAGCTTAGATCCATGTTTCCCCCCAAAATTTAAAAAAAAAAAAAACCCCGGGTTGGTTTTATTTTTTAGCTAAATTTTTGAAAATTTAGAAAACAATCCCCCCCGTGCTTTAGCAGGGGCAATAAATTATTCATTTAGTCATGGAATGTTTCCTTCTTGTCTTAAGACTGCTGTGGTTATACCCTTGCATAAAGGGGCGACCCTAATACACCCGCAACCCTTTTTCCGCCCTTTTCCCAAAAGCTGCCCCCCCTTTCCCAAAAAAATTTTGAAAAGTTAGAAAAAAAAAGACTTAGGGTTTTTTTTAAAACGACATAAAATTTTGTCGGCGCCCCCAGTTTCCTTTTTCAGGAACGAACAGGTACCAGTGAAGAAATTTTTTTTCTTTTTTTAAAAACCCAAAAAACCAGTCTGAATGGGGGGTGATGTTGGGCGGCTTTTTTTTTGTGTTTGGGAAAAAAGGTTCGACTGTGTAAATCTTAGAGTGCTATTGGAAACTGGGGCGTTATGGTTTTGGGGGGTTGCCTTGGATTGGTTTCCTCTTATCCCCAAGTAAAACCCCAAAATGGTAAATGCAAATGGAAAGGCTCCAATGTTTTTTCTATAAGTAGTGGCATCCCTCCGGTTCAGTATGGACCACTACTTTTTCTAATATATTTAATGACCTGCCAAAAATTAACTTGGGGAGGGATCGTTTACATTGTTTGCAGATGATGCAACTATTTTGTGGCATGGAAAGAAGGGGAAACTTGAAAGAAATTATTGAAAATGATTTGAGTATTGTGAATGAGGGGGTGTGCTGCAAACTGTTTACCCCTTTTAACATTGCTAAAAACTGGAGTATTAAGTTTTAGATTTAATTGTGATAATTTGGTTTTTTAAAAAATGATTTTGTAGATAATAGATCAGTCACAAGGGTTTTGGGTATTTTTATAGACAGGAAATTAAAGTTTGAAGAACATATATTAGAATTGAGCAAGAAACTGTCGAGTGGTTGTTTGAAAGAACAGTGTAAAGGAGCTAGGTATCACAATTGCTCGCACGTGAAGCATTGTTCGAATCTCATGTGAGATATGGAATACATTTTGGGGTTTTTGTAACAGTCAATTAATGAATTCCATTCTGGTTTTACAAAAGCGAGCAGTGAGATATCTGTTTAAAGTTAGAAGGGAACATTGCAAACCACTGTTTGTTAGTGGAAGAATATTAACTATAATAGGAATTTTCATAGTGGAGACGGTCTGCCTTCTGCACAAAAAGTAAAAAAAAATTTCATAGCACCTAATCCACAAAATACTCGAAGAGATGGACTTCCTCCCTATTCCCAAAACCACATTGACTAAAAGATCTATTTTCTTTGAAAGCATTAAAATATATAATCACATTCCAATTACATTTAGACAAATTCTAGATGATCGTTTCTTTAAAAGAAAGGTTAAAGAGTTAATTGTTACAAGACCGTATTACACACTCCAGGAATATTAGATGATTTTTTTTAAAAAAAGATTAGTAATGTTTTGGTTTTACATATTTGTGAGGATGGGTAGGTGTATGTATATTTAAGTTTATTTTTGGGATGACCGATTGTTGTAAATAGTATTTTACATTTAATTATTATTTAAGTATTTGTTTTCGACCCTAACGGAAATATAGTGACATTTATTATTATTATTTTAATTTTAAATTTGTTTTCCAATATTTATTGTTTTATTTTTTCATTTTACCCCTTTTGTTGTTGTATGTATCTATACGGGTGTTTGTTTGTATGTATTTGTGTAAATATGTTATGCATGTATATATGTGAATTATAAGTTTTAATGAATAACATAATTAATTGTATTTTTAATTTTGTGACCAGAAATCTAGTAACTTTGTTAGTTAATATTGTATTTTGTTTTTGTATATACCAGCATTTTATTACGTTATCTTTTTTTTGCCTTCTTCTGTCTATATTATATGGCCAATGGCTCGAACTTTGAAAATGTTTGAAAATGTTGTATTATTTAAATGTTTTTTGTTAGGTAGGTTTTTTTTTCAGCTTTGTCAAAAGAGAGTTTTTTGGACAATAAAGCATATTATTATTATTATATTTGTAAAAAGCAGCCCTACTGTTATGCAAAGTCTTCTCCTACTTTGTCTAAGTTCTACCTTTGTTTTTTTTTTTGTTGGATGGGCCCCATATGAAGCCTTTTCCATATCTTATTCTACTGATGCTGGACCAGTTTTCCTTGGTTTGTTTCGGATCCATTCCTTGGGTTTTTCTCGGGTTTTGGTCACTTCAAGATAAAAAATTCTGGACCAAAAAATATGGTGTGGATGATCCCTCTCTCGCTAGCTTATCTGCTTTTTCGTTGCCTTCTATTCCCGAATGTCCTGGTGCTCTGTATCCTAAAAATAGTGTCATTTAAAAGCTGTTTATATAACATTTCTGCTCTATATTTGGCCATTGCGCGATCACCCATATTGTTATAAAGGCCCTGTATACTTAAATTTTAGGTTTAAACCTTATTAAATAAAAACTTACACATTGTACTTTTGATTTAATTAAACTGAATATAATTTTGCCTAGATTAGCGATGCATTTATTTATAAAAGCAAGGAAAATTTACGTCTATTTTATAAGCTCTGTATTAGCTTCAATTTTACTCTCAGGTATTTACTGTTTCTACATTAATATAAAGGATTTAGCAGAAAATATTAATTATGCCAGTTTAATTCCAGAAGTAGTTTTGAGTAGATAGTTTATGTGTTTTGCAACAAACTTTTATTTAAAATATTAACTTTTTACTTTTAGCTTAATGAATATGGTGGAAAACGTACGCTTAACTTTTTACAATGACTGCCTTCTTTGGGCTATAGCAGGGAGCATTGGGCCTATGTAATACCCAAAGAAAGGACCCCGCAATTTTTGCCTTGTGATTGTTTTCAATACGCTGATCAAAAGTTTCCACGAGCACAAAACAACAAAAACCCCTCCAACCCCCATATTTTTGTATTTTTTTCTTTAGTAAGTAAAGCCTAGCCCGTCCACAAGTCAAATCGAGATTGGGATGAACACCTCATATCTTTGTCTCTTTCTTGATATCCCCGCCGAACTCACCCATCGCTCTTTAACAAAAAATTGTTGAACGGGCCGGGTTCCCTTGACTAGTACCAGTACGGATCTTTTTTTTTATTTTAGTTTAATTTGTAATGCAGTATTTTAAATGGACCACAAATTGAGCGCCGTTTCAAATAAGATCGTATACGCTTTACCAGAGAGTTTCTCAATGCTTAAAAATATTATCTTTGTAGTAGACTGTACACAACACATGAGGTTTAGTTATTCAGTAATATTTTACACTATTTTACACTTTTTGGACCCACCTATTCCTAAACACTTTCCATATGAGCGACTACGTAAAATAAGAATAAAATAGTGTACACTATTTCTTAATAACAAACAGACCTATGTAATCTTTCAAAAATCAATATCTTTTTAACAGAACGATCAAAAAATTTAGTTTTTATTAATTTGATTTATGTTGCAGTAGTTTATAGAAAATATTGTTAGAACTGTTTTTGTTAATTATGCACAATTTGATTGTGCATAATTAACATTATCGATATCTCGTTTTATAGACAATAAAAAAGCAATTTTACGAGTAAACTACCTTCTTCTTCCTCTTCCTTCTTCTTCACTGGAAGCTGTCTTGATTAACTACCGGAGGCAGCGCAGTCTCATGGGCTTTTTGTGCCTAATCTCCCATTATCTTTTACATCAATCCTCCCATTAGCCTGGTTTCTTCTACAAGTCTGTATAACCCCGAGACTGGTTGGTTGATATATTCCTGTGGGCTCAGTAAACTACCTTAAGTATTACTCAAAAAAACTAAAAACAGTGTGATAAAGTTGAACATACATAAATAATTACATCTAACATTTAAGGCAAACCTTAGCTATGATAATAATAATCTTAATTTCAGTCTGTTTTATTTGGGTTACTCGCCTTTCAACTTTTTGGAAAATGGGACCCTCTTGGTCCGGGTCCCGGGGTATACGGGGCCCATCCAGCCCCTTGACCCAAGAACTTGCAGATCGCCTGCTACAAAAAAGAAAAACCCCCGAAAACCCAAAAATCACAAATATTAATTTTCGGTGGCAAGTCTCCAGGTATCAAAAAGAAATTAAAACAAAAATTAAAACTAAATTTTAAGAAAAATTTTTGGTCTAAAAACTTAGGAAATTTGATAGCTTTTTGAACTTTTTAATGACGTTTTGTCATAAGTGACAAAGGTTATTTGACTGGTGTATTATAGTATTTAAAAAGAGCAGAAAGGTGGGTGGTATAGTGGTTAATTGATTTTAAGTTTACCTGAATTTACTTCAGCATCAAGCATAGGTAAACCCTGTATTATTTAAATTAACAGATATTAATGCTACAATCTGTCTTTATTTAATAAAATAAATGTTTTCTTTTTTTTTTACGTTTTTTTTTAAAAGTTTTTTTGCTAAAATGCTAAAGCATTCCAGTTTATTATTGGTTAGATTTTTGATTTTTGGAATTCTGTGTTTTTTTATATGTTCTATGTTCTTTTATGCATTTGACTAATGGTCTGGAAGTTTCACCTATATAAAATTTATTACATTACAAAGGTCTTATAAATGACATTTTTTGTGTTTTAGTTTATATTGTATGGTTTTTTTTTCTTACTTGGGATCTAATAGTGTTTTGTGTTTTTTTAAAATAGTGCGAATATTAAATTTTTTTCCTATTCGTTGAATTTTATTTGATAAGCCAGGAACATATGGTAAAAAATAGATTTGTAACAGGTCTATTTTGATTTTGTCTTAAATTTGTTTATAAAATCAAGAGGGGAAAATTTTTTGAACTAAAATATCTTTTTTTTAAAAATTTTTTTCATTTTCTTTGTTTTGATGAAAAAATTATTTTTTTAAATTTATCAAAAGGCTTTTTTTAAATCCTTTTTTACCTTTTTTGGGGGATTAGAGTTAAAATTTAAGTTTCTGTTTGTATGTGAAGGTTTTCTGTAAATATATTTTTTATAATTACCATTTTAAAAAAGACATTATTTTATTATCATACATACACAGTCTATTATTACTGTTGCATTCCCCTTTTTCTGCAGAAATAATTTTAAGGGGGTTTCTCTTTTTAATGATTGTAATGCTTTTTTTAATGTTTGTTTAATTTTAAAAGGTCCTTCTAAAGCAATTTTATTCTAATTCTAAATTCCCCCTTTGGGGTTCTATTGGTAAAATTTTTACATATTTTTCAATACAAAAAAAGTCAAGTTTGGGGGAAGTTTTGGGGTACTTGCAAAATCTAAGCCTTTTTAAAGAACAGGAATTCAGCATCTTTAATTCTTTTTTTATAAATTAACTACAGTTTTATTAATCATTTCATTATTTCTTATGTTAGATATTTCTGAGTTTATTTTTTTTTTATTAAATTATTAAATTTATTTTTATTTCTTTTTGAATTTGAAAATTTATTAAATAACTATTATAAACACAATAAAAATGTAATTAAAATCAAAAACATGAATTTGATTTTTAAAATAGATTTTAAATTATTAATCTCTTCTAATAGATTACTTTATTATAGCTATGAAATTGTAATCTTTCACGTAACATGCTCTTTCTAAAATAGTATTTACTTTTGATTAGTGTATGGAGCTTTTAGTCTTAAAACCCTTTTGGGGGATGATTTTTATTTTTACACTTTTAAAAACGTTAAACTATTTTCAGAATGTCCAATTTTTTTTGTTTTTTTTTTTTAATTTTTTTAAAAAAATAGAAATTATAAGGGCCAATAGTAAAATGTTCCATGTTTTGTGTGGATTCATGTTTTAGTCTGTTTTAGGGTTTTTGGGTTACCCCCCTTTCTATTTTTGGAAAAAGAAGAAAGGCGAGCCCCCCAAATAAAACAGACTAAAATAAACCCCCAAAAACCATAGAACATTTTAATAATCTTAATAATATTATATTACCCGATCAATTTAGACACTAAAGGTACATACTCGTAAATTTACACAAGCTGAAAGTAAGTAAAATTTTTAAAAAACATAATTGTTTCGGTACGAAAAAAAAATTGACTCGAGAAAAAAAAGGAAAAAAAAGGGGGTTTTCGCGATTTTCTTCAAAACGGTGGTTTTATCAAAACTATCTTTTACAAAAATTGTAGCCCCTAAAATTTATTAAAAAAAAAAGATATAAAAATTTTTTTTTCTTAAAGCCACCGTTCCTGAAATAAAACAATTAAAAAGTTGAAACTCATTGTATGCATAAGTACGTCACGTATACACATCTCTGTAGCTGTAATAAAAGAAAAAATTTTTCTATGGTGATTGTAACTTACATATAAAATAAAATAAACAAAATATAACTATGAGAATATTAGGTAAAATGAAACCCATCTTTAATTTATACGCTATGTATGTACAGAGCTCCTAAAAAACCACCGCTTAGATAAGTATCGATATGCATGTTTTATTAAAAACAGTTGAAATAAAAAAAGTGCAATTGCTTGTCTTTCTCCAACCAATTGCTGCCATCAACATTTTTTTCGGGTATATTACTAAGTTTAAGTGTGGCTTCGTTATCAGCTAGATCCAAAATATTGGGGTTGAAAGTTGGTCGATTATATATTAGAACCAATTCAGACTTTACTCCTACCTGTGCCCCGGAAAAAAAGCTAAACACAATTTTTTTAACTGTAAAAAAAAATGCAGTGCTAAATGTGGAAGAAGTTGGACTGTTTTGTTCTCTGGCATGCACGAATTGTCAGGGCCGATCGTGTTTTAATGTTGAATGACTAACAGCAAAGGATTCGTTTGATACTGACAAACAGACATTAGATTGTTTTTTTAGCGAAATAAAATAAGCCTCTAGTGCTTCCAGTGGCACTACACATGTACGGCTGTTTCTTCACCTCCTGGCAGAACCTAACAGGCTATCCTCCACCGGCCTATTCTTTCCAGGTACTTGTTGAGTTGGAATGTCCGTTAGTTGACCTCCGTTATCCCAGACTTTGACTGTGGCTCAGTGGTCCGAGGTAAACTTGGCCGAACAGGTCTTAATGTTTTTCGCCGGGATCCTGGTTTTGTACCCACCAACTTTAAAACTCTCTTCTCCCCCTCTTAATAGATCCCCTTTTAAGGGGCCTGCCGAGATTCCACAAAAAAGGGTCAGGGCCTATC
>JAHBCN010012389.1:0-26854 GCA_019359885.1 Listronotus oregonensis
TCTGTCAGAAATGGGGTTAAAAATTTCTAAAAGGAGTTGAACCATCTTGAACGACCAAATTGGACGTTCAAGAAAAACCACATTCACCGTCTGAACCGGCTTTGTAAAAATTTTTTCCGTTGAACCGATGATCAGCGTAACTTCGGTTGAACTCCATTTACCTGGGCCTTAATGTGACAAGGACGTTACACTAGGTAGCGGGACTGCGACGGGATTACCCTCCACAACTTAACCTAATCAAGTTTTTGTTTTAAAAAAAACAATTATCAAATTTTTTTATTCTTTAAAATTATAAGTATGTATGTATTTGTTTTTTTTTTTTTTTTTTTCTTTTTTTAAACCCTACTGACAAAATAAATTACAGATGCTAAAAGCACATATTGTAAAAAAAAATAAATCCTTTTTTGTTTTTAATTTTCGATCCCCTAGGAATTAATTTTTATTATGCGTCCATCCATGGCTCCAATGCTAAAAATCCTCCCTCACAATGGTAATTCAGATTCAGTTCTTAGCATTTTTATCAATTTTAGCCCAATTCAGCAACTGATTCTTAAACCTTAGTATTTTTCCTCCGTTGACTTGTCAATCCTCCAAAATCTCAAACAACTTGTAAAAAACTCCCAGTGGCTAGAAATCGTAAAGCAATACATACCATTTCAGTAGGAATTAGTCATGGTTTCTAAAAAATAAAAAACTTTTAAACTTAAAATTAAATGTAATTAAACAATATAAATCTTATTATTGTAACAGATGAAATTTTTTAAAAACATCTATTTAAATCTCACAGCTTGTTTTTTTAATAAATTCTTAAATTATTTGTCTTGCAAATATTCAAATGATTTGGTATTTTTCTGTATATTTATGGGGTGAGGTGAAACATTAAAAGTTATTCTACAAAATCCTTGTCGTCTGTCATATCTTTTCATACAAGATCAATTTTTAATTATAAAACCAAAGGTATCAACTTTAAACATATAACAAAATATTTAAAACACAAGGAATCTTCAGAAGAGTGAGGTTAAAAATTTCTAAAAGGGAGTTGAATATCTTAAACGACCAAATTCGGACGTTCAAGATCAACCCAGTTCCGTTCACCGTCTGAACCGGCTTTTCAACGATTTTTTCGTTGAACCGATGATCAGCGTGAATTCGGTTGAACGTCCATTTACAACGGGCCTTAAATTGCTGTATATGGGCTTAAATGGGATCGAGCACTCCTTGTTAAGTTAATTACCCTTGCGAACAGGCGCAGTGCGGGGTATATACCCTTTTCACAGTCACGATCACAGACCAATCAGTTGAAACAAGAGAGAAAGGTTAGTAAGCAGTTTTTCTCTCTTTTTGACACTTGCTGATTGGTCTGTGACTGTGACTGTGGACCCCGCATTGCCGCTGATCGGTGGAGTAAGGGAGAAAGGCTATAGTCTGATTTTTCTTTTTCTCTTGCACGCTTGTTCACACTGCCAAGCGGCAAGGCTGCCTCTAAAAGGTATATGTTCGAAGATTGCCCAAGACTTACTGGCATTAACAACATAACAACATTAGCACATTACTGAACGTGGTTTGCCTAACCGCTATCTTCATGAGATCCAACATAAAAAAAAATTATCTGTCAATAATTTTAAATTTGAATAGTGAACAGTAAATAGTAAACCGACATTTATCCACAATATCCATTATAATACATTTTTGTGCCAGACATTAAGTAATTTATTCTTAAAAGCCTATATATAACATATTTTTAAATCCAATCATGGATCAGATCATAGCTTTCGATAAAAGTCTGCAAACACGTCTTCAAGAATATGAGGAAGTTTTCTCAGGACTGGAAACACTGCCTTATTCCAAAATTCAAAGCGAATGGGCCTATTATTTGGAGTTTACCTTAGATCCAAATGGTTGGCAAGCAGTCTGGAAAATTCCCAGGATAAAATGTGAGGAAATGAAGATTCCTTTTCCGACCGTTGTTTTAGTTTATGTACTTAATGTAAATCACTCAAATTTGACTGCATTAGTAAGAATCTTAGGTGTGCAAGATGATATTCACTTACCAGAAAGCACTATGTGCCCCTAATACAACTTTGGCCAACAAAAGAGCAGGATAAAAGTATTGCATTAAATCTGAATTCAACAGCAAATGCATTGGATATGTTAAGGTTCTTTTACATTCATATTTTAATGCCTTGGGATGAAGATGATGATTCTGCTGATTGGAAAGGTGCCCATTTAGTTAGCAGGTGAGAACATACCGTGCAAATCAGTGCTACTTACTGCTATGTATTTATAATTTTATTAATTGAATTGCAACAAAAAGTCATACGGCCGAGTGATGATCGAGTTGTTAAATTTAGCAATGGACTTAGCAGTTTAGAATGTTTGAAATGAAAACTTTTAACAATTTGCTAAGTTGACAACGGTTTAGAATGTTTAACAAAATGTCAGATTTTGACAGGTTGCCTACTAAAATCATTGAATAACAATGACAATGACGTTTTTTTAAACATTCTAAACTGCTAGTCTATTGCCAAATTTAACAACGCGATCATCACTCGGCCGATAGTGTACTTAGCTTTCACCAAGAATAGCTTTAATTCATTGCACTATTGTATGATTTTCTTCTGTTACTTTACAATATTGTGACAAGCTACCTAGCTCTAGACATATACAATTTTTAATAATTATAATTATAGATTGATCTTTGTAGTAATTAATATAACGTGCTTTGTAATGTTGGTACCTACCCAGAATGTTACAGTTCTTGTAATGCCAAGAGAACAACAGCCAGTACTAACCAAATATGAAGTCAAATGTATATCTTCAATCAAAATTATCTTTTAATATTTAATTTATTTTAGACTTCGTCTATTTTATGACCTCAAAAATGGAAAAATTCCTAAAGGTACTAGCGAACATATCCATGCTTTGTTAAACGAAGCTCGTAGACTAAACAGCAAAAGGCAGCTACTAGGTGCAGAATGTGATAGTGATATTGAAGTAGAAAATGGTAAGAATTTTTTTCATTTTTTATTTTTTGTTTTTTACATAATCTGTATTTTTTAGATGTTTTAGATAAAACCACAGAAAGCCTTATAGAAATAAATGTTAGACTTATAGAAATACAAAACGAAATACATTTATTAGAGAATGAAATGTTTAGAAAAGTTATAATAAAGAGGCAGGAATCAACAGAAGTACCAAATAAAAAAGAAAAATCACAAATATGGTTGATTTGTAAAGATGGTAAGTTCTGATTTTTGTATCCATATACAAGATAAAATAAGGTTTCAAAAATATATTAAAGCTATGGAAGAAAAGTGACATAAATCCAAAATTGCTGATTTTGTATTGTATGCAAAAAATTACATAAAATATGACAAAAAATACTCTGAAAAAGCTACATAACTTAAATACTTTAATCTCATACTAACATACTAATATTATTTCTTATCCTCACTGCAATTTTTTAAGATCACATGAAAACCATCACATTTTTACAAGACGAAATTTAATGGTATTTTTTTAAGGATTTTTACAAGAAAAATTACTCTTTTCTTGTGAGTTTCAATTATCCCGCTGCTTACCATATAAGAAGGAAAACAACATAATTTTAAAAGTGATCATAGTTGTGTTAATTTATTTCCAATAAAAGTGACAACAAAAAAAAACATAAATATTGTTTTTTTTTTAATTAGCTTAGAATCAAAATAATTTAATAATTATAATATGCTATCAGTGAGGTGAGGCATTCCTTATTTGGTGTTAAAAAATATTTGATGTATGTTGTATTGTATTGGTTATTTACATCTTAAAAATTTCAGATTTTTTTGTTGGCCATTTTCTGAAAAGTAGGTTTTTTAAGTTCTCACTTCTTGTAGGCCTACCTTCAATAATTTTAAAGTTAATAGGATTTGAAAATTAAAAATTCATATTTTTATAATATTGGTATTTGCATATAAAGGAAATGTGGCAGAATTGGTGAAAAAAATAATTTTACTTCGCTGCTGTAACTTTGGAAAGACCTCTTATGTATTTAAAAGTTAATGTAGAAACCTGCAGTTCTTTTTTTTAGGCCAATTTTTTTCCCTCGCTATGAAAAATACCATTATAGATTTTATTCTAAATAACTTAACTTCTAAAACATTGAGTCAAAGATACCTGCTACTGTTTTTTTCCTTAAATGTGTAATTTTTTGTTAATTATCAAAGAAACCTTAATATTAATTTTAGACTAAGACACCATCAATGTTTTCTCATCTTATGCAATAGTATAGTACCAGTATTGTTTCCTCCATGGTTTTTAAAAGTATAAAACTATTTTTTCTTTTAATATTTTTGTATATTAACTAAACATTTTTTTTAACCCTGTAGAACTACAAAAAGGGGTAGATATCTACCCCAGTAAAATCGTAACTGTACTTTAGAATATTTTTTATACCTGTTAAATTTCTCTTTTTTTCCATATTTTTATAAGAGAAACAGAAATAGATTCTTGAAAACCAATATTTTATGAATATTTATTTGATTTTTTCATTGATCTGATTCTTAATTTGTTTAAATTTTCAAAGTCCCAAATAAATAGACTTTTTTAGCAAAACATCATAATGGTATATTTTTTCTTAAAGCCTTATGTGTCTTCTTTAAAATGCCATTGCTAATTTGAAAATCAGGTGTTTAGAAAAATAGTTATAAATTTTTGTTTGTTAAATGGCGGTTTGACTATTTTTAGTACTTAATATTTAAATGAATTTTTAACCAACTAAATTTTGATAATATTGAATTTGCTCTTCACCATATTCTTTTGGGCATTGAAAAAAAAAACGAAAAATTTCGAGTACTTGTAAGTCAGATTACTGCTTTCAGAACGATTTTAAGAGCAAAAATCCCGTGGGGTAAATATTTACCCCGGTTTGTAGTTAACTAGTAAAAAATATGGGTTTGTAGTTCTAGCTAGTTTATTTAATAATGTTCCTGTATGCTTGAAGATCATTAAAATAAATTGTTTTTTCAGCTAAAGCTTCCGACTACATATCATTTTTAAAATCAGTTGAACAACTATATCCCAACGAATCACTTACTTTCGCAACAGACCTAAGTTCAAAACTGGAATCTACTGACTTAAATGACACAATTTTGTTAAGTCCCAATAAACACTTTATTAAAGGTGAAGGCGCTTTAATAGAAAACTTTACGATTAAAGGCGTTGGCGACAGAAACAGTATAGAAATATCTGCCTCTGCTGAGGATGTATTATTTGATTGTGTAGGGGATTCCTCTGTATTCGAAAATATCACATTTGACTGTAAAACTACTCAGTGTGCCATACTAGTCAGAAAGGGACATGTCGCTATTAAAAACTGCAAGATTATTGGTGACCAGTCGTCCAGTACTCGGCAAGGTATACTTGTGTTAAATGGAGCAAAGCTATCTTTAACTGATTGTGAGATAACAGGCTTCTCAATGGCAGTAGTCGGTAATTCAGGAAGTACGATCGACATTAAAGATTCTGTGATAGAAAGTGCCTCATTTGGAATTAAAGTTTATGATAATTGTCAATTAGGATTGTATAAGAGTACTATTAAGAACTGTATGGAATATGCTGTGGTAGTAGAGACTGAACAGGATTATTCATCGGATAGGATAGTTGGAGGTTTTGAGAACTTAGATTTGTAAGTTTGTTTTGTTTTTTAATAGCAATAAAAACTTAGTTAAATAATAGTGCTACATAAGGGATATACAGAGTATTATGGACATTATTTAGTAATTTCCAAGGAAGTTTAAAGGTGTATGGAAGCCCAATGCAATGGCCCATTCGATCAAAAAATGTCCAGCCCAGTATGAAAATATCTGTCAGAGTTGGCCCCGCCGATTCTGCGCAATAACAAAATTCCACGAAATAATTTAATCTGTTGCCTACTTACACACTGATAAATCAGGGTGTAGTTAGGCAACACATTATACTTTTATGAGAGCCGGAATATCGTTTTTGAATTGATAAAATTGATAATTAAATTGTGACTATAATTTTGTGTTTATTGTTTGTTACTTATAATATTGTAACAAAATGACTAGATGTTGTATGGTTTAGTCTTGCAAATCCAAGGCGTTTTTTACTTTAGGTAAATATTTTTTATATTTAAATTAGGTGCTTCTTTAGGTAACCGAATAAATGATAATATATCAATAATAGAAAATGAAAATTTCATAGAAAATAGCAGTGAAAAAAGTAAGGCAATCTTAACTATTTTTTAGAGGATTTCCACAATGTTTGTGTATTTCTGTGGATTATTAAAAAGAAATAAGGTTTACATTTAGGTACTTTTATTTTATTTCATAATTTAGTACATTCTTTAAAAGGGTCAAAATTATTAATTACTGGGCAGACCAGGCAAATTTTAATATATACAGGTCCCTCTAATTGAATGTAAGAAATACAATTTTATGTTAAAGTTCATTTTTGCTTTTTCTATATTTGTTTAACAATAAATTAGATTTTTGGTTTCTTAATATTACATTATCAACTTTTAAGCTGACATACTGTAGATAAATAATATTTAACGGATACTGTTACAATGGATACTCAGGTACCAAAGGTTACTAAAAATTTTTAACCACTGTTATTCTGTCTCATGAATGTTTGTTATTAGTGAAAAGTATATGCCTAAAAAGCAGTTATAAAAATTTTCACTTTTTAATGTACAACCAGAATCTTAGGATTAGATTAAACTCATTTACACTATCTTGCCCTTCTTTTATCACAAAATTGGTGATAAGTACATAAAACTATCATACAATGTTTGAAATTAATTTAAAAAAATCGTGTTTTTGTTTATTTACAAAGATTTTTGGTAAAAATAAAACTCCAAAAAATATTGACCATTTAAATAGAAGGCTGTAAAGTGGCGCCATCTATTTTTTCCATATTATATCAGATGATATAAAATCCAATATTACACAATAATTTTAAATATTCTATAGTGGTATCATTTAATAACCAACAATTTTGTGCAAAAAATAAAAAAAGTGAATGTTTGAATTTGACATTTGATGATGTCAACTTTATAGATAGTAACAAAGAATTATGGAAGTCCGACCCTGACCTACTATTCATTGCGCAAACTCCGCGGGGCCAATCCCCCGATTCCCGCTGCCCTGCACGCCTGGACAATTTTGTTCTACAGTATTGGGCTTCCATACACCTTTAAACTTCCTTGGTAATTTCAGATTCATAAGATACTTTGCACGAAGCGCTTACTGTAAGTCCTAGTAGTGGTTAGGGGAATCACAAATCTTCTATGCCTAACTGTAACTGTAACTTTGCTTTATTTACTAAAAACTAGGCAAATTTTTCTCATTTTGAAACAGGGTCGAGGATTTTTTGTACTGCACAAACCAGGAAGTAGTATAAAAGACATCCACAGTGCCTCATAAACACATAAATTAAAGTAACAGTCATAGCTCGGTAGGAATCCAATTCCTGTGGAATCGCATCCAGGATTTAAAGGCTGGAATCGATTACTTTTTTACTCCGAAGAGTTAATGAGTATAATTCCTTCTCTGGCAGCTTCCAGCAGAGCAACATGTAGTGCCACTTTTATACATCCTTTTACAGTCCAACTTAAGAGGCCCCAACTTCCCACTTTGTTCCTTTATCCCTGTCCAGACTATGGAACCTGCTACAGGTTTTTCTTGCTTCTCCAAATTTCTAAATATTTAAGTCTCGCGCTAATAAATTCCCTCTTACCACACTTCAGACACCCACGGTACATTAGTACTTATGCTACAGCTTTCGTGGCCTCTCCCAAGTTAAAAAAAAAATTGTGTGAAGAATTAAATTATCCTTTTTATTATTTCATGTTCAAATTTCTTTTAAGTTCTTTAATAAAATATTTTTAAGTGTATTACTAATATATTTTGTAAAAAATAAATTATAACGATATTACGAGTCTAATGATTCCTCTAATTTAAAATGCAAAAATATTTATTTGTGCAGCATAAAGAGGGTTCCGTGTTTATTTTTTCTGTTAAAAAGGGTTCCATATGTGAAAAAGTTTGAGAAAGGCTGCTCTATAAGATATTCGTCTCTGTATATGTAGGTTTTGATCACTGTATTTATTTTAGGATTTCTCATTTTACTGTGGAATCTATACATGGGAATAACAATCAAAAAGGCGATGTTATAATTAAGAAAATTAATATCAAGGCAATGGAGAATCTGTTTGCTAATCCAGATCTCGATCCGACCATTTGTGAGTGGAGTTCAGACGAGGAGATGGATACAAGCAAATCCAGCCAGGATATCAATTTAGATAGTACCGTTTTGGAGGTGAAAAATGTTACAACATAAGGGTGGTGTTAGTTAGTAATACGTTATTTTCTTTGATTTATTATGTTTGTTGTATATTTTTTAATGTTTATATTTATTTTTCTCTTACTTTGTCTTAGATTATTTTTTATAAATCCTATATATTTTTAAAAATAATATTAAATTAGCATGCAGAATAAATGCTTTTTTGCTTTTTGGCGTTTTTTGTATTCTTAGCTTTTTTGTGTATTATTTTGCTTAAATCCCTTAGACACTATTGGAACGGTGCGCGATGAAAACGACATCTGACGGCTGCTTCAAATCATGCTTGAATGCCGTGGGAGAGGTCTAAGATAATTAATTTATTTTTCATAAATAAATATACATAAACCTAGTCAGCGCTGTAAATGACTGTTGAATATCATTAAAAATGTAATAACAATAACTTCTGGTTAAATCTCCTAGGTTAAAATCGGTGGAATTTTGGGAATGGTTATGCAATTTTGAGGTTAACGGGCTCCAGGCTTTTCCAGTATACTTTACTTACTTAAAAAGACAGGAACAAACGGTACACGGCAAGAAACGAGTAAGTTTTTCTTATTGTTACGTCAAATTCGAAAGTTTTTCGGCTAAGCCCGAAACCCGAAAGTCGTTCGGCTAAGCGAAGAGAACTTTTTTGTTCTTTCTCTCAGAGAGAGAAGCATATTTAAATAAATAATTGTTTACATAAACAATTAGACATATCGTCACTTTGGTAGAAAAGTGATGTAAGTCCACAAATGCAATTTTTGTGTTATTTGCAAAAAATCATATATAATATGGTGACTGAATACTATGGACACCCTGAGAAGTTGATGGGCTAATTAAATAAATAAATAAATGAAGTGAATAAAACTCTTTTTTTTTATTAAAAACCTAAAATATATTTAAAAACAAGTCTTAAATGTATAAACAAAATTATCTACCTACTTCAAAAAAATACATCTTTTAGCTACTTAAAGAATATTGATTCTTTAAATTAAAAAAAGCAAAAAAAGATTGCAGTTTATAATTTATTTGACAGTTAATATGTTTATTTGCGCCATTTTTTATTTAGTGTGTTATTGATAAGGCCCTTTGTTATAGAAAGATTGTTTCTTCGGTATTTACAATTAAAAACAAAAATAATTTTTTAATAAAGTTTCTCAAATATGTTACAGTTTATAATTAAAAAATACTTTAAAAACTCCACCAACATTTTGGTTTAATTTATTGTCTTAATTATTCTTAATAAACTAAAAAAAAACAATGTAAAACTTCAATAAGTGACATTTCTAAATCAATATCCGGGGTTAGGATTTGTTTCAGTTTCTAAAGGGCCTGATAAAGACTAGATTATGAAAACATTGCTTTTAATTAATAAAGCTTAAAGATCCCCATAGACAGCCAGATTAGTCAATACGATCAGTATTGAGACCAGTCACACGATCCATTTGAGCGTCTATGGATAACTTAAGATTTGAAACGTTACTCAGACAAAACGATTCAAAACAATTTTATACAAATAAAGCCTCTTGCTGTCCATGATCATCCAACGAGGATTGAAAATAGGTTTGTAAATTTCCTCAGATAAAAAAATGGAATAGCCATATTGTGTATTTTTCCCGTTTAATTATGAAAAATGCTTAAAAATATAATTTGAGTTGAAACAAAAGGGATACAACATAAAATTAACGTTTTCTTAATGGGACACCTTACGTTTTGGTTTGTTTTTGCAAGCGTCTCTTTTTTTTCATACGTTTCGGATTTTATTTTCATTTTTAGTAATAATAGATTAAGAACAACAATAGAAATCTGTAACAAATTGCTGAAATCGCAAAACAAGAATTAATATTCTGTCAAAGTCTAGCGTTAAGTGTTTCAGGCCATAAAAGTGTTCTACATCAATGATTAAGATGCAATGTATTAAAAGTCGTAAAGGACAAACTTTGAGAGAATATTAACTTTTTGTGATTTGATATTTCAGGTTTTTATTGCTACCCTTTTTTATTTTTAACTTAAATTCTAAATTTCTTATATAAATTAAGTTAATTAAGTTGTTACTGAAAAGGGATACGCAATAATTTTTATTGAAATGTATTAAAAAATAAAAACGAACCAATAAATAAACTGTTCTATTAAAAAAAAATGTTTATTTTATGTCATATCTCCTTTGTGTCAATTAAAATTATTTTCTTTTTTAGGTTCTACGGGAAGAATATCCAAAATAGCTAGTTCACATTTCTTTAAATACCAGGAGAGCCATAAATATGGCCCTGTTCAGTCCTAGTTGGATAATCCTATACCATTTATACAGGGTGATTCCTAAGTTGAGGCTTTTTTTTAACTGTGTATAAAACTCGTTAAAATAAACAACTTTTCTAAATATTTTTTTTCAAAAACCCAAAAATAACAAAGCTACGTAAATTTATTTGAAAATGTGTCTAGTGCGGGCCAGGGCATAAAAAGATAGTTAACTTTTTATTTACGTTTGTTTTCTGTCTTGTTAATCACGCATTATAAATCAGTCGCATTGCTTTGACCGGACGAGGCGAGGGTTAATTTTAATTTTAAATAATTGTTAAATCGCGAAAATAGCACAGTCCAAAAACAATTAATACGTGGATATGTTCCTCATTTTTCATAGAAAGTGTCGTTAATCTGCTTCAAGATTGTACGCGCGACGGTTTTCCTTGCGGGCTCATTCTGGACCCAAGGCCGGTTTAAGTCAAAAAAAGTGTGGACAACATTGCGGGAAAATCACATTCAACGTGTCCAAGCACTACCGCATGAAGACTTCCTGGGCGGTGACAATTTACTTAAGACAGGACCGTATTCGACACACTAAATAAATGTAGTTCCTTATTTTTCAGTATTTTGAAAAAAGTTTTTATGAGTCTCATGTACAATTAAAACAAAAGCGTCAACTTAGGAATAATTCTGTATATATATATATATATATATATATATATATATATATATATATATATATATATATATATATATATATATATATATATATATATATATATATATATATATATATATATATATATATATATATATATTATTTTTTTTTTTTTTTGACACGGATTTTTTATACAATATATGTTTTGCTATTATAATATGGCAATATTCAGAGTTAGATAGCTTACTTATGGCATAAATATTAGTGCTATTAGACACACATATAAAAAATATACAGGCTTAAAAAACCTCATGTACTGAGTGTAATGGCACTACATTAGGTAAAGTTTGGGTTGAGTTTGGTAAGTTTTAGAGCAGTTTAAGATGTTTTGAGTTTTCGTTAAAAAAAATAAGATACAGCCTTATGTCCAAACACTTGCCATAATTATAAATTATTACAAACTATCTTACGTAATGTCTTTATCTTTAAAATGAGTTATTCATACTAAAAAATAAAATGACAAAACCATTTACCTAATTTACAGGAACTTACATAAAATGTATTGAGATATTTAATTTAAATATCTAGAGAGCTTCAATATAAATAAATAATTGCTAACATCTAAGTTATAAAAAAGAAAAAAAAACATTTTACTTGATCTTATTTTATAGAAGTTTCTATAGGATATATTTTTCTCATAATTTCTTGCAGTATTCTGAAAAGTTGAAAAATAACACATATATTTGTTAAGTTTAGTATATAAAAACTAAGCTGTAATAGAAATTTTAATCGAAATTTAAATTTCCAATTTAGATCTTGAAAAAGATTTCAAATAAGATCAGTAAATTTAACTTTAGCCTAGATTTAAATATCGTCAAATCTTTAAATTTCAAAGAAATTAAATATAATAATTTATTAACTAGCAAAAAACAACTGACGATACCTATATAAAGGGTTTTCCAATAAGAATGAAATTATTTTGTGATGATGTAGTAACCATGGTAATAAAGTTATACCTGTCACTAGTTGTCATTTATGTTCAGTAAACTCTAACAATTTATTAAAGCCAAATACTCGCTCCAAAAACGTCTGGTTATTGTCCAAAAATTTTACGAAAATGGTCGCTCTTTTGTGAACACTTCGCGTACTTCGCGGAAACTTTGGTCTAAATAATCGCCCTTTTGTGCTTGCCACTCGTTGCATCGTTGAGAAATTTAAAAGTAATTTTAATCTTCACGATGTAAAAGCTCCAGTAAGACGCCGAAATGTCAGAACTGTTGAGAATATTGCTGCTGTAAGAGATAGTGATGCAGAAGAGCCAAATTTATCAATTCTCGTCGTGCTCAAGAGTTAGGACTTAAAAAACAACAACTTAGCGAATTTTGCAAAAAGATTTAAATTTACAACCGTATAAGATTGTTTTGACCCAAGAACTTAAGCCACTGGACCATCGTCGGCGCCGCGACTTTGGTGCTTGGAGTTTAGAACGACTTGAACGGGATCACAATTTTGCCGAAAAAAATATCTTCAGATGAAACTCATTTTTGGTTAAGTGGATACGTAAATAAGCAAAAGATTCACGAGAAGCCTTTGCATCCCCTAAAGGTAACTGTATGGTGTGGTTTATGGCATTGTGGTATAAATGGACCATTTTTTCTACAAAATAAGGTTGGAGATTCTGTTACAGTGAATGATGAACGATATCGACAGATGTTGACAATTTTTTATGGCCAATTTTGGTTGCGCTTGATTTACAACATATGTTGTTCCAGCAGAACGGCGCTACATGTCACACTGCTCATGAAGCTGTCGCCATACAGCAAAAAATTTTGGTAAAAGGATAATTTCAAGAAATGCAACTGTTGCCTGGCCACCAAGAAGCTGTGATTTGACCCCTTTAGATTACTTATTGTGGGGTTATTTAAAATCTAAGGTTTATGCAAACAGGCCACAAACCCTTGATGCTTTGAAATTGAACATTAAACGCTGCATTCGTGAGATTACGCCAGATTTTTGCACAGTCTTCGAAATTGGATTCGTCGAATTCACTCCTGTACACGAAGCCGAGGTGGACATTTAAACGACGTGCTATTCAATACATAAATGTTATCGATTGTACTTCAAGATAATATAAAAAGTGTGTTTATATCTGAAATCATTTCTATTTTATTTAATTTTAAAATCAGATCATTCTTATTGAAAAACCCTTTACATTCATTTAAAAGGTACTTAATTGTACTCATATGTATTATTTAGTACTATACGGTATCAGTATTTTTTTAAAAATAATTCTCTTATATCAGTCAGTACATATATATGCATATAGTAGCAATTACACAATAATATGACACATTGTTACCCAGAGTACATACTTAAAAGACAACAGCCAATTCATCAAAGAACACTTATGAAATGGGTATTACCTAGAGTAAGTACATATCTACTGTAGTACATAAAAATATATACACATTTTTTTATAGATAGAATAAAATTCGATAGGTCTTAACATCAATAAATATTAGATATCCCTTTAATGGTAATAAATACTGGAAATTCTCTTAGTTTATTTAAGTGTTACATCGATTTCTTACATGATCTACTGTGACCTAATTTATTGGTAGGATTGTTGTCTGAACATGGCGGAAATCTCTTCCAGAGTTTTGTTTTTGGTTTCTGGAACTTTCTTGTAAATGAACAGGAGAAATAGGGCTTGCAGGACAACAAATATAATGAAGACGTAAGCTCCCATTAATTCCTGAAAAAAAATATAATTTATTAGGAATATTTTTTGAATCATCATAATACATTTTTGTCCCAGAAAGAAACTCTCGTTATTATATAAAATTCTAAAATTTATTTTTTATGCCGAATTCACTTATTTGTTATCACATTTATGTATTTAAATTTATAACAGATTGTATTTATCAAATTTATGTATTTAAATTTATAACAGATTGTATTATAAATAAATAAGTAATCGCCGTAAATTATGCCCAAGAAATTGGTTTCATGCTCGAAATAATAATTGTGTTCTCGAAATAGTAGATCTGTCGTCAAATGAAAATGTATTTCCTATCACCAAAATAATAGCATCACTTAATTGGGTTAGTTCTGGTAATATAACACAACATTTAAAAACTTTTTTTCCTCCCTAAATTCATTTTGGCTGGATTTATATATTTTGGCCTGCTAAATCCGCATCTGGCCTCAGATTTTCGATATCAGCCTTCAATGATAAGGAAGGGACATATGTTTTCATATTAACAAAAATAATTCAATAAAAACCCCCTTTAATGCCGATATATATTAAATTCAAAAAATTAAAAACTTATAATATATTTTATTAGGTACAGTACGAGTATAAACATTTTTAAGTAATTTTCGATAGATTTGATCTTTATTTCCTTCTTTCTTTTATAAGAACTCCCGGATGTGTCTTGTATTAGGGTCCAGCAATAGTCGGCTAACATATTCGAGCTCCACTTTCCTGTATACCTTTTTTCTATGGAGGGAATATATATTTTTTTATCTTGGGACAGTCCACGAAGGCTGATGCCTAAGTACTAACGTACCGTGGGTGTGTTAAGTGTGGTGAGAGGAAGTTTGTTCACACGGGACTTAAAAATTTTTAGATTGGGAGAAGAAGGAAAAACTTCTGCGGGCAGCAGGTCCCATAGTCTTGACACTCTAGGGATGAAGGAACGAAGAAAGCGGGAAGTTCGGGGCCTCTCTAACTGAACTGTAAAAGATGCATAAAAGTTGCACTACGTGTTGCTCTGTTGGGAGCTGCCAGAGAAGGAATTATACTGGCCAATTCCTCTGAGCAGAAGCCGTGGAAATACCTATAGAAGAGCGACAGATCCCCTACAGCTCAACGGTGGGCAAGAAGAGGAAGCCTTTCTGTGAGCGTTGGATCATTAGTAAGACGAACGGCTTTTCTTTGAATGGAGTCCAGAATACTAATTGTTGTAGGGGATGCCATTCCCCAGATATGAGAACAATATTCTAAAGAGGGATACATACAGAGTGTAAAGATTGGAAGAAGAGAAATATTTTCTGGCTCGGAAGAGGAATACAAGCTTTTTTGAAGCTGCCGAGGCTATGGATGTAATGTGTTTGTACCAGTTGAGGTTATTCTCAAAAGTAACGCCGACAAGTTTAAACGACTCCTTGTTCTGCAGAACTTGGCCGCTCATATGTAAAGGATGAGCATTGGAAGACTTTTTTCGCGACAGTGAACATGACTGTGTTTTCGAGGCATTAAACTGAACAAGATTTTTGGCGCCCCAATCCAGGATAAGTTTAAGGTCTTTTGAAAGAGATATCTGCATTGACCTGCGCTTGTTTTCCAAATCAGAATTACATATTGAATACTAGAGTGGAGGGTACTATCGTCAGCAAAACTATGAATAGGATTGATTGTGGAAGAGAGAAGATCGTTAATGTGTAGAGAGCACTGAGCCCTGGGGCACCCCAGCATTAATTTTTGTAGAAGCTGGAGGAATGACCATCCACAGTAACTGATTACGTCGATTAGAAAGCAAACTGGAAAGCCAAGAGCAAAACTTAGGTGGAAGACTGTAAGAAGGAAGTTTGTTAAGGCCCATCATGTCAGACCTGATCGAAAGCTTTGGATATGTCAAGAGCAACGATCTGGGATTTACCAAGAAACTCAAGGGACTTGTTCCAGTTATGTGAGACAAACGAAAGAAGATCAGCTGTGTTGTGGAATCGTTCTCCTTGCTCATCTGATATTGCTCCTAAATTTTCAGCAAAAAAGTTCAAATGAGAATGGAGAAAGGTAAGTTTTAGCGACATGTTTCATTCTAAAATATGATAGGCCGTGAGTAGTTCTTCCACGAGTTTGCGATAATTTTCTGATTTATTATTGCCAAGAAAATTGTCGCAAATACTTTCAAATGCATTCCCTGTTCGATTTTCATTGTCACTTAAAATTTGCCCGAAGTTGGCAACTTTAAACAATGACTAAATTCGGCGACCAACAAAAATTTCTTCTTTAATTTTAGCCTCACTTATACGTGGAAATTTTTCTTTTAAATTCTTGAAAGCATTTCTATTTTTATCCAGTGCTTAAACAAATGTTTGATCAGTCCTAGCTTAGTGTAAAGTGAAGGTAAATATATTTTTTCTTTCTGAACCAATGGTTCCTGGGTTAAATTTTTAACGATAACTTCTATTGTTTCATGTGAAGGCAAAACTTAATTTTATAATGTTTGTCTCTCGCACGGCTGTCCCACTTACACAAAAAGCAACAGTATTTTGTATATCCTGATTGCAGTCCTGTCAACCACTTTTAAATCTGCACATATGTTTCATTTGTGATCTTCGTACTTTATTTATCTAAGTAACATCTTAAGATTCTCATATTTACCGAATGACCTATAGAAACCGATGGATGCTCATTTCCATTAAAAAGTAAAATCGCTTTTAGACTTGTTTTGGACAAATCTAAATCAAATATGGTAAGTTCAGCCCGGTCATTAGGCTAGGGATTTCGTGGCAAAATACTAATTCACCTTCCACTGCAAAAAAATTTCTGAGTGTAGATTGCCTTTTCCTGTAGCTTGGTCCGGCTTCTGATGAAGTACTTCCAGAGTCTGATTCCGAATAAAGCGTGTAAATCTCAGGTGGTTGGGCAATGGGTAATGAGCACTGGTCGCATTGCAGAGGAAATATTGGGGTACAGAATGCTACGCTTGGTTTTGCTAGTAATTCCTTTAATATTTGTCATGCAAAAATAACAATCATCTACGTTATTACGACGTTCCCTCCGAACCGCTGGAACTGCAAATCGCATACATAGATTTATGAGTACCTTTCGGCCATCCCGTCAATGTTCTCGAACACGAACTGCAACACATTTTTGGAGCGCATGACTTATCTTGATCGCCAACTTTGCATCCAAAGTACAGTCATAAACTTTTATTACTAGTGAAGATATCGCCATTTTTGTAAATCTAAATACTACAAAATACTTGATATTTTTATAGGGATGGTTTTTGTGTTGAACAGTGTAATTTTATTGTTTGGTAAATTATTGCATTTTTGGGTGATTGCACATACATTTACAGATAATTGTTTTTAAATATTTTGGCTTAACAGTTAGGTTTTTGACAGATCTATCATTTTGAGAACGTACCAGTTTATATGATAACTAAAAAGTGAATAATTTGATGACTGACCTAATTAATTTAACTTGTAATGTTAGTCATCGTATCGATAACGATCTTTGGTCAAGCGATAGTAAATTGTTTGCATTGCTTTTAAACAGTGGCGTAGCCAGGTGGGAGCCAGGGGCGACTGCCCCCCGCCCCCTCTAGACCAGCGCCCCTGCGCCCAAACAAACCTACCGTATATAAAACAGGTATTATTTACAACATACTTTGCTGTGCTTTAAACATTTTTTACTTGCTGGTGTAATTTTAGAAGTCATATTTTAAAATAATAATTGTTCACACTTTTTGTTAATAATTTTTCTGTTCCACAGTGTCAGCGGAGCGGTTATTCTCTTCAAAAGCACTAACACCGCGGAAAAAGCCGCTGAGCGCGGCGTCCGTTTGTGGCGGCAATTCTTTTTATTGTGTCGGTATTGGATATATTCCAGAATTGTTTACTTTATTTTTTAATATTGCAAATCGGCAGATTTCAAACGTATGTTATTTATTTCTGGGATCTATTCTCCTCTTTGTGGTGTTATTTGTCGTTTATTGTCTATGCAAGGGTAAACTTTTAAGAGTAAAATGGATAAAAGAAAAGTCAGGTGCTGAGTTCAGGAAGGAATATCGTGAAAAAGAATGTTAGCGCAACACACAGCCAAAATTACAAGATTTTTTAGAAAACTGCTGGGTAAGAACATTTTTTATATTTTCATTATTTTCCTTTCTGGCCTAAACTTTCAAATATAGATTTGTTTGTTTATTGTTGTGTGTTTTTTTAATAAAAATGTTTTAAGAAATAGAGCGCCCCTTTAAACGTTGCCCCCCCGCCCTAAAGGTTGACTACGCCACTGCTTTTAAAGATAAAATATACTTCATCCATCTGTATCTCCAAAATTAACTAACAATCACTGCCCTGTGGAAATAGATCTAAATAAAATATGATGTTTGATTGAAAGTTATAATAAACTATTGTGTTTTTGAAACAGGAATTCCCGATACTTACAGATTGACCAAAAAATTAATGGATTTATGTTTTTTTTATAGTTTTTCATGCGACTATCTGATCAGAACAATGTAGAGAAAAGCAATATAAAGTATCGGCAGTTTCGACTTATTGTTTCCTGAAGGGATTAGTAATGAATTGATAATGATTTTTATGAGAATTTATCAGTTAGGTTATGATAGAATTTTTATCTGGACATTTTTCGATGCAGATAGATCTATTAGGATTCTTATTGGAATCTGACATTTTCTATTAGGCTTTTTCCACAAGATGTCCCGTCTTAAAGCATTTTTACCTAATGAAAAACTTACCGCCAATGGCAAGAACGCCAATCCAACAAGGAAGTTAGCAGTCCAGTTGATGCAGACAGCAAGAGCACTAGCTGTAGGTCTTGCCGATTGGTTGAACAATTCTGATACCAAGAACCATGGAATGGAACCAGGGCCACATGCGAACATGATGACATAGACCAGGACGAAAATTACGCAGAGGACGCCAAGAACTTTGGATGTTTCCTAAAAAAGTAAGCGATTTTAATGAACATGTTCTATGTTTTTAACAAGGGACTCAAAAAAATGCACGAGAATTAACGCAGACCAATTTTCGGAGTTGGTAATGTCGGTTTAGTCTTAAAACATGGCCTTAAGTAAATCGAATAGATTCCCCTTTGTCAAATTTGTTTTGGTTTTTTATTTCCTATTACAATTTTATGTTAAAAATACATCAGTAATTAAAACCTAAAGGTATTTATTAATTCTAAACAAAAATTCTTGAAAGGTTAAGGGTTTACAGCATAAAAATGATTATTCGTATATTTTTTGTCTCTGCAAAAACTAACATATGTTTAGCACTGATGCTTTCTCTTTTTGGAAATTGTTTAAATGTGGGGCTTCACTTTTTCGGGATTATTTTTTTTTGAGTTGCAAAATATTTTTATTTTTAAACTTCATTAAAAATAGCTTAATTAAAAAAATGTCATTTGTCGATTAAAAAAAAAATTGAAAAAATATTTGAAAAACTACAAAATTGATATTTTTATATATTTTTTAAATTATTTGTCTTTACACGTATAATATAAAATAAATCCCTAAAAATTGCTAAACTTAAATAAATGCATTTTATGAAGAAAAAACTTGAAAAATACCTATTTTTTTATTTCCATAAAAATTGACACCGAATATTTTTCCTTTTTTGGGACTTTATTTAAAAGATATGTAAATTCGCCGTAAAATAGAACAAAATAAAAAAAACATGTCAATGTCTCTATTTTTCGATTTTTTATATTTAAAAATACAGGGTAAGTTTTTTTAAAACCTGAAATAGGTTATTTCTTTTATTTGAACAGTTAGAGCATTAGTTCCTAAAACACAGTTGTTTGAAATAACCCAATTAGGAAAAATCGCAAAAAATATTTTTACAGCGTTGCCAGTTTTTGTAGCAAATTGAAAAAAGGTATTTTTTAAATGCAACACCGCATTTTTTCATTTCCGTTTAATATATTTTAAAGTTCTCTATAAAAAACTTCATATACCATTTTTTGTTGGAATAGCCATTTGTGAATAATCAGGCGAAACTAATTTGGTTTTGGCCTATTTATTAAATGAAGAAAATTGAGTGAAAAAAGCTAAGTAGTGGCAAAAAACACAAAATTTAACTAACCAATAACACTTCCTCAGTAAATGCTCAAACTGATGTCCGCTTTGCAGTCTACAACAATGAATTCTCTTAACAATATTGTCATTAACATTTAATAAATAGGCAAAAACCAAATTATTTTCGCCTGATTATTCAAAAATGGCTACTCCAACAAAAAAATGGTATATGAAGTTTTTGGTAGAGAGCTTTGAAATCTATTAAACGGTAATGAACAAATGCTGTGTTGCCATTAAAAAAAATACCTTTTTTGAATTTGCTGGAAAAACTGGGAACGCTGTAAAAATATTTTTTTGCGATTTTTCTTAAATGACTTATTTCAAACAACTTTGCTTTTGGAACTAATGCTCTAACTGTTCAAATAAAAGAAATAGCCTATGTCAGGTTTTAAAAAACTTACCCAGTAGGTTTTTTACTTCCTGTCTTATTAACTTTTTTCCATAAATGTATGACTTAAAAACAAACCAACTATTTTAACACCCATAAGTAACAATTTTCATCTACCTACAACGGACATTATTTAAACAACACAAGCATTTTTTTTCTATATAAATAAATTTTCCACCTTTACAGGTTATAATATGCGAATTCATTGAAGCTGTCTATAAAATCTGCGTTTGTGCGCTTAAGTATCGTTTCAATTATAACATTATTTTCTCTTTATTATAAGTAGCAATACACAAATTATTAAATTATTAACAAAAATTATTTGAAAATATTCGGTGGTAATACCACGAGTGATTAAAAATTATCCATAATTTTCATGAAAGCTTGTTATTTATAATTCCACAAGTTGGAAGAACGAGTGAAATTTGTATAACAAGCTTGAATGAAAATTATTTGGTTAATTTTTATGCACGAGCGGTATTTAGGGAGAATATTTCTATACTTCGTTTCACGAGGGTTTGTACTTTCGTCATCAATTGCCTTACCTTTTTTAACAAATTAAAAAGGTCAAAAACAAACTGTTTTTTAAAATCAAAATGGCTGCCGTTCAGCAGCTGATTTTTTAAAGCTACAATAATAATATCCTAAAATATGGGTTATAAAATTATATTATTTTTCAAACTTGTCAAAAAAATTGTTTTGTCAAAAGTAACATCAGATTTTATTTTCATTTTCGTATTTTTATTGTGTAAAATGCCTCGACGGTATTCAGAAGATGAACAAAATATGATTTTAAACATTATTGACTATTACACACAAGAGAGAAATGCAGGAATTAACCTGTCACCACTTACTGCAGTTTTAGAGGTAAGTAGATTTGTTTATTGTTGTGGTTTGTTATTGGTATACATATTAAATGTAATTCTGAACGTGCTCTAAAGAGCGCTTTGAAACGTACTTGCATCAATATTGCCTAACTGTAATTAAAAATATGAACAGCATTGAACTTAATGAATTAGCTACGACAACCCTTTTTTCCAAGTCATGACGTCATTGATGACGTAAGTACAAACCCTCGTGAAACGTTCTTTAGAATGGAGAAATATGGGAGTATTATACTATTAAAATGGTTTTTTGTCATACAATTTTCAATTTCAATGCAACATAATTAAAACTATAACTGAAATCGTTTTTTCAATTATTTTATCTATTTCTTCATCGTGTACATGACCAAATCAACTCATTTTGACTAATTTTGACGTTTCTAATTGACAATACCTACAAACAGGTTCGATTTTTCTATGTTTATAAGTAAGTGGAAATACCACGTTGTCTAGGCAACGTGAAATTTCCGCTGAAATTTTTTGATTTTTAATGTGTCTTATGGGAAAATGTATACATGAGTGAAATATTAAGCAACATTTTGGAAATAATGTTCGCTATAAATTTCACTAAAACTCTATGTGTAAAACGGTTTTGAATCCTATATTAGAGTCAGTAAACCTATTATTTTATACCTGTGTAAACTTAGTATCTACTTTAACTTACCGCAAAGATCATAGTGACAGTTAGCAGTGCAGTGTCAACTGTCATACCGGCGAAACCAATCAGCAGCAAAGTTTTTCTTCCAGCCTTCTCTACCAAGAACATGGAGACAACAGTCATTAGTACGTTAATGCCACCCATTCCAAGTGTAGCGTAGGTAGCGTTTTGAGTATTGAGACCGGCCATTCTGAAGATTTGGGAGGAGAAAAACATAACCTAAAATAAAAAAGAAACTTTTAAGTTTTAGATGTGATCTTGCTGTTACGTTGTGTGCATTAAGTCATCCAATGTATACAAGGAAGAAGTAATGGGCTATTTGAGAATGCGAAAAATAAAGTGTCAATTACTGTTATCAGTTTAAATTAGGAGTTTAAAATGGTTATTTATTAACGTAAGTTAAAAATAATAATTTATTTATTTAAAAATCCGTAAATCAAAATGTATTTTTTAAACGTTTGTCACGTGACACCAAACACTCCTGATTGGTCGAGTTTATGATGACGTCACTTGCTTGTAAACCTCGTTTGCCTACTTGCGCTTATTTGTGATATATTAGCTTTCGAAACTGTTTTAAGAAGATTTTCCTTTATTATCCATTGTTTTTGTGTGATTTATTTGCAATATTTTACAAATTCTCAAGTACTTTTACCATGGACAACGGTTTTATAAGAGCAGACATCAGAAACCTGCCCCAAGTCGACGCAATCATGGTCGGATTATTTTTCAAAAATAATTCCGACTTTTATGCTTCGGAGCTAAAAAATATGAAAACAGCAAAGTAAGTATAATAACACTTTAGTGGTAACTGTAATTATATCATAAGAAAGTAAAATAATGATGAACACCTAAACAAATAGTTTTTCCGGAGTTTTTAACGACGTATTTGTACATTTTGGAACTGCACACCATTTGTAATTTATTTTGTTACATAAATCATTAATAAAATGTAAATCAAATCGCACTTTCGTTTTTTGTTTGCAACATGTATGTGGATATGTGCCACAGATCATAATACCCCATTGCAGCGCCATATTGTCAATGTAGCGTTTTGGCACGCTATGTAAATACTAAATTTTTAATTTGATATTTTCAGCAATAAAAAAAACTTTTACGGGGTTCCTTAAACTCTACTACATAATATAAAATGGATTTTAAAAACCTGTCAAATGGTCCTGTCAGCCTATTCTGGACTTTAAGTAATATGAAAAGACCTGCCGGCTGAGAATGCACGTAGTTTGATAGAAGGAGCATAATTATTATTTTCAAAACCTGTTGTTATTCCCGAGTTATCCTTAAATTAAGTTAAAATAGAAATAAATGGACAGTAAAGGACTTTGACGAAACCAGTTAAATCCGCTTTCTGCTATTTTCTTATTTCCGAAGTTAGAAAGCTTACTAAGAAATAAATACCCTGTATCAGTGCCGACTATGGCAATTTCAAACTTCAATCAATAAAGTAGGCATGATTACAAAAAAATACGTTATACTTACAGCATTTATTCCGGACAATTGCTGGGCCACCATAACCGTAAGTGCGATAATCAACGGGATTCTTAGTGCACTGTTTGTGATCAATTCCCTCATGGTTACTTTTGGTACCAACTTCATTGCATCATATTCAGATCTCATACCGTCCATTTCTTCGTGAACAGCCAAAGTTCCACGGAACCAGGAAAGGGCCTTTTGAGCTTCGAGTTCCCGTCCCTTTGAGAGTAACAGATATTTCGGCGATTCTGGGCAAAATGGTAGAGTTGCAATCTGAGAAAAAAATCATATTTAAAAAATTTATATTTGTATATAGTTTGTGCTAATAAGGCGATGACGTCCTACTTGCTTATGCGTAACCAGTGGTTAATTTCAGTGGAAACGCAAGGGAACATCGTTCCCTTACCTCCCAAGAGTGCCGGAACGCAAGGGAACGCACGTAACTCTAAAACTGCGGCTCGTAATCTAAAACTAAAAGAGCTATGAATGATATTTTATAAAATATTTGATAATGTAATGCGGGCCTAAAAATAAAATAGTGTTACTACTACTAGCAAAATTTTTTATGATTTTAAAATTTAAAAAAATTTGAGTATTAAAGCTTTTAAAATTTTTTTAATTTTGTTTCATTAAAATTTATTTTCCTTTTTAAGAATTTGGGTATTTTTTTTGAAGGGTTTTTAAAAATTGTTAACTTGGCGTCTTAATATAGCATGATTAATTGTTTTTAAAAGTGAAATATAAAAATAACAGTTCAAGTTTATATTTGACTAATTTAGATTTTAAAAATAATAAAATTTTTCAAACAAAAATTCACTAGTTTTTTAAAAGGAAAATTTTTTTTTCCCCAAAAACTTTCTCTTTAGGTTTTTTTGAATTAAAATTTTTTAAAAAAATTTTTTAAAAATTAAAATTACATTGTAAATTAAATAAAAACTTACTATTTAAAAATGTTTTTAGTATACCATTTATTTAAAAAAGGTATATTGGTTATTGTAGCTGCATAAAAATGGTTGGTACAAATCGAAACAAGTTTATAAGAAATTTAGAGTAGGCACCGAGATGTTAACGGGGTGGGGGGAGGGAATGTCAAACTAGGCCTTATTAGAAAATTGAAAGGGTGGTTTATAAGAATAAATGAGAGTATCCAAAAAAAAACCTTTTAAAAAATTTTTAAAAAAATTTTTTAAGGGGGGGCCCCCCAACTTTTTTTTAAATGTAACATCAACTTTTTTAAATAAATTTTTCCTTTTAAAAGGCAATTTAAATTCAGGTAAAATTTTCTTAAATTAATTTTTCTTTCTAGAAATAAAATTTAAAAATCCCCCAATTTTTTTTGTAATCCAAAAGGGAAAAATTAAAATTTTCTTTTAAAATTTTTGTACATTAGAGGGTTTCCTTTTTTTTAATAATTAATGTTTTTTATAGTTTTTACGTAATTCAACAGGATTTTAACCCCAATTTTTATTGTTCCTTTCATTATTAAAGGGAATTTACCATTTTGTTAAAGAAAAATTTACTTATAAGATAATATTACTTTTATAATAATATGCTTATTATTATGATTCTGCAATTGGCGCATTTATTTTCATTTAGTAGAATAAGAAAAAAACAATAAAATTCGGACTTTAACTTGTTTATATACCTAAAATCCGTTTCTCGTTTTGCTATATTGAAATGTGTATCATTTGTTTACAAACATTAATGATTAAAATATGTATATTTAATTAATTAAAATAAAGATAATTCTAGACAAGTTAAAAAAATTAAAATTAATTATTTTATTAATTTCTTGGTAGAATAGGTCAAAAAAGTTAAAAATTTAAAAAAGTTTTTTTAAAATTATTGTAGTGTTTATAAATAATAAATAAATATGTAGATATTGTAAACAGTATAGAGCGTTTATTGGCATATTGCGTATTTCCACCAGGGGATATTTTGGAACGTATTTTTGAAAAATAATACCAAAAACGTCATTTATATTACTAGGTTCTTAATATAATTTTTTTGTGGCAAACAATTTTATTTTTGATTACACAAGGATTGTAGAAGTTGAGTTTTGATTCACATTAGAGCATTTTTGAATTAATGTTGCCAAATTTTTTATTTATATTCAAATAAAAATATAAAATCTTTAGTGTCTTATATACAAGATGAGTTGGCTCGACCCTCTAATTTTTTTATTATAACAATGCAAACTTGGAAATCTTGAAATACATTAAGTAAAACAAAAAAAAAACATTTTTAGAAGTAATATTATTAGTCATCCACTTTTCTACGAATAGTAGCTTATTCTATGAACAGCCTAGCAGCAATAAACATGTATGGGAAACAAAGCAACCTAGTTGTAATGTATTAAATTATTATCACAACCGCACGACCATTTTTATTTCTCATACAACTTAATTTTAAACTGTCTTTTAAAATCCTTTGTGTTATTTTTAATCCTGGTTTGGGCCACCCGATATTCCAAACATTAATTTTGTCCTCTAAAAGACTTTTAAAACCCGAACAGTACAGTTATTATTTTTAAAGCAAGAAGAATCAGCCACCGCATCTATTTTCGATAATTTTATTCCAATAGAAAATATACCAATAAAACTCGCATCAGTCAACACTAAATGCAACCAATTTCCACTTAATAGCGATAAAAAATCTTTGTAAATCAAGTTGGGCACAACAAACGTGTGCCTTTAGCAATAGAAAAAGAACGCGCTGCTAGTTAAAAAGAGACGAATATAGTAAAACCAAGGAAGTTTGAAGGATAATGAAGCCCAATACTATGGCGTATTCGATCAAAAAGTGTCCTCGATCCTGCGCAGTAACAAAATTCCCCAAAATATTGTAATGTGATGCCTACCTACACACAGTTTGTAGGTAAGCAACACATTATCTTTTGACAGAGCCGGAGTCCCGTTTTCGTGTGCGACGGTGCGGTGTTTATGAAACTATACCCGCGGTGTGCCGTTGTCTCATTAACCCTTTCAAGCCATTGTTTTGCCTGGTGTGATTTTACTTTGTAGTTGCAGAAGTTTTTTGGATTGATAAAAACCTTTTTATTTTAGTGATTATTGGTTTATTTAATTGTAACTATAATTTTGTGTTTATTGTTTGTTACTTACAATATCGTAACAAAATGCCTGAAAGGTATATGGTTTTGTCTTGCAAATCCAAGGGTAACATTCCCGGAAAACTCCTCATTAGGAAAACAAGCGCAGGTCAATTCAAATATTACTTTTACAAGACCATAAACTATCTATGCATCCTTTCACAGTCCAACTTAAGAAACCCCGAACTTTCCACTTTCTTTGTTCCATCATCCCCAGAATGTCTAACCGGAATCTGCATCCGCAAATTTTCTTTCCCCAAAATTTA
>JAHBCN010012389.1:26871-49457 GCA_019359885.1 Listronotus oregonensis
TTTTAAATAGCAACTTAAATAAAGAAAAATATAGATTTTTATATTTTTCTATATAACATGAAAATTTAAATATTATTTATATTTTCACCATTTTTTCTTTAAGGTAATACTTTTCTCATTTTAGTCGGATTTATAGGCATTAAGAGATAAAAAAAATAATATAAACAAGTATATTATATGTTTATTACAAAAAAAAAACAAAAAATGACTAAAAGCTACTTTTTATTTTAACATCTGTAAATCTGGATCGGCCCAATGTTTAAGGGTTGGAGGGTAAAGCTTGAAACTTTTTTTCTTTATTTTTTTAATTTAATATTTTGGATGTATGACATCTCAAGAATATTGTATTAAATTTTGAGTTTAATCGAAGCAAAATTGACAGGTTTATGATAGTCTTAATAACCGTTGCTTCAACTCAGTTGCGTGAGCGTACGAAACTTTAAATCGATTTTCCCAAACATGTAATTTTTAAAGTCGGTGATCAACATTCCAAGAAAACTACTAAACCGGTCGTTTTAAAAATTTGTACAAATATTTTACATATAAATAATCATCAAATGACGTCGAGTTTTTTATTTTTCAATTAGTATTAATCTTACAATAGCAAATAGGTCGATTTTATTGTCAAAAAATCGATATTTCGACTTCGAAAATTCTTGAAAATAGGCCTTTTTTTGACCGAACAAACTTCCTCCCTTAATCTCCTGCGGAGTCAAATAATATTGAAGAGATATTCTTAATAAAAAAATAACTACATTCGTCAGTTCTAATGCGTTTAAAAGCTATTTTTTGCATTTTAGGTTCAATCAGGACAAACACAGCTTTGGATGGTTGCACAAGGAAAACCTTACTGTTAATCCTGGCAAAACTGCGCTAATACCCTTCACTAGATGAAGGAAGCTGGATGATTTAATATCTCCTCACTTCTTCGGTACCACACTCGGCTATGTCCAGGAGGTAAAGTATCTTGGATTAACTCTGGACTCTAAGCTAACCTGGAATCCACATATGCAGAATGTGATTAATAAGGGCAAAATGGCTCTAATGGCTACCAAAAGAGCTCTGGGGAAGAATTGGGATTTCAGCCACGCATAGTGCACTGGTTGTACACTGCTGTGGTAAGACCCATGATAACCTACGGTTCAACTATCTGGTGGCCAAAAATAGAACAGAGGAAAGCAGAGCTGGAGTTATCCAAACTCCAGCGACTAGCATGTCTCTGTATAACGGAGCTATTAGAAGCACTCCAACTGCAGCCATGGAAACCCTACTAAGCCTCCCCCTCTTGGTATAATTATTAAGGCGGAGGCGAGGATTGGGGCATACAGACTGAAATGCAACGGCAACTGGTGCTCTGGGCCTGCCCTAGGACACACCAGAATAATGAGCAGTATCACAAACCCATTATTTGAGATGAGAAAGTGATACAATGCCAAAACGGATAAATACACACAGACCATACAAAACCCAGCTTACCTGGGGCGGTAGTGAGCGATCTCCTGGTCAGTCTCGGAATTTGGTTTGGTATACCGATGGATCCAAGACTGACAATGGAGCCGGCGCAGGAACACATGGTATGACCCCTAGGTTTAATGCTTATGTTTCCCCTGGGGAAATATGCCACTGTTTTCCAGGCGGAAATATATGCCATTGAACTTTGTCTGCGAGAGAACTTGAGGAGGAGATATAAGGGCAGGGACATTACTATCTTCTCTGATAGTCAAGCGGCCATAAAAGCTTTGGCATCTCAACAAGTCAACTCAAGGTTGGTTTGGAACTGTCTGCAATGCCTCCTAAACCTGGCTAACCACAACAAAGTTACACTTTCCTGGGTGCCAGGACACAGGGGAATACAGGGCAATGAAAATGCAGACTCCCTGGCCAGGCGAGGCTCCGCAGCAATGTTTGTGGGTCCTGAACCTGTTTTTGGAATACCAAAAGCCTCGGTTCGTGGCTACATGACTCGGTGGATTCAAACACAACATCAGTCATACTGGAACCACATTCCAAGGCAAAATCACACTAAATCAATGTTGGACTCACCATCGAAGGCATTGACAAGTGAACTACTAAAACTAAATAGGAATCAGATTAGAATAGTGACAGGATTATTAACCGGACACTGCACCCTAAGAAAACATATGCACACTATGGGCATCTATAGAGAAGAACCCATTTGCACACTATGTGACGAAGAGGAAGAGACAGCCTCTCACATCATATATGAGTGCCCTGAACTTACATACTGGAGAACAAATCAACACCTCATGGTGGACACTAACCACCAGGAGGCTGGAGACCAGAAAAGAACAGTAAAAGGGCTACTACACCTGTCTAAGGTGTCAAACCTTTTTAACTGAAACAAATACACAAGAGATACAACAAGCCCTGTAGGCTGCAGTGTCAGGCGGACAAAACCTCAACTTGTGTATTTAGTTTATCAATCAATCAACCAATCAACACAGCTTTTGTTTTGTAGAAGAGATGTTTTAATATTTTAATTTTCCATTGTTATTGCCTAATAAGCTTATAGTGTGCCAGATCTCTTCAATATTATCCGACACACTACTTGCATTGCTGCATGAAGCACGAAATTTTTCTACACAAATGTCTACTTTTAGCTCCTTGCAGTGCAAATTGTTGAGTGAAAAAAATCTAACTGGTTATGGTTTTTGGAAAAATACAAAATTTGAGATTTGACCATAAAATTTACAAAAAAAACAAAAATACGAAAAGAGGATTTGCTTTTGAAACTTACATTTTTCTATGGAGCGCTGCAAAAAAATCAACCTTTTTTCGCAAGTTCCAAAATAAAAATTTTCTTTACCAAACTGTTTCTCTCAAGGCCAATAGCTTTTTACTTAAAAATTTTTGAAATCCTAGATTTTCGCCGCTGGATTCTTGTAATTATTATAAGATTATAAAAAATTAAATGTTTATTAAATATCCAGCAAAAAAAGTCGCCTAGCAAGATTTATCAAAAAGCGGGGTAAATCCCTCAAAAATATAGAAATCTAATAAATGTGGCAACTCTGGGCACAGGCGTCTGTTTCGTATCGTCACGACCAATCACAAGTTGTTTTGTTTGGTCCGACGTCAGATTTAAAGGGCCAAACACGAACTTTAAATGGCAATTCAGCCGAAACGAAATTTTTCCCAGAAGCAAATGGTTCTCATAGGTAAAAAAAGATTTAATGTGTTTTTAATTCAAAATAGTTTTATGCAAGAAGTCTACATTGCCTAGCTGAATAAATCTAGCTTAATCTTGGTTCAAATTAACTTTGACTAGCTGTTGATAGAGCTTTTTTATGGGCAAATTGAACATTAATATGCAACAATACATTTTAAGTACTTAGCTCTGCTAACAAGCGACGTATAACCAAAACCAATTGAAGGTAGCTTTGGACTACTGGATTTGAAGGTTAACCGAAAACTGTCTATCGATCAATAAATTTATGCAAAAAAATCTTACCAATTAAAAATCTGCCGATAATAATAAGTTCATAGGATGATGCTGCTTTTGAAGATGACATACAGATGACAGATAGTAACACCAAGACGTTGTTTAGAAGCAGTCCTCCTTTTCTTCCAAAGCGTTCAGCAATGATTCCTGAAATTAAAAATCAATTACATTTTTTTTAATCAGTGGCAGTTATTTAACTTAAAAATATAAGTCCATCTATTTTAATCAAAGAAAGCAACGATTTTTTTATCTCTTAAAAATCTTTAAATTACCCGCGTGTGTATTGCTCAGCTTATTAATTCAGCAGCACCAAAATCTAATAAATTATCCCAGAAAGATCGCTGTTTTGCGCCCCTCCCCCATTCTTAATTACAACGAGTCGCCACTGCATTTAGTAAAAATACTTCAAAAAGCAAAACCCATTGGGCGTTAAATAAAAAAATTAAATATTTGTTTTGCTGTACTAAACTACGTAGTAGACTCTAATAAAAATCGGACGCCCATGAGAACACACTTTCAATGCATTAATTGTTTGCTGCGCAAAGAGCATTACAGTACAAAGAACTATAATTATGTAATTAAAAACATCTTAAAGTGTATAAGCAGCTAAAATAAATTAAGTGCTTTGGCAAAAGTCATACAATTTTTGCAGTCTCATGACTGCATTATTATAAATAATCGAAAAGTTGGAAATACCCACTGAAATTAGCGATCCGTAATTTTTGTTTTTTTATTAATTGATCCTCTTTAAAATAATTTCTTGCTGAGATTTGAGCATCTACTGTTTAAACCATTCTTAAATTAGTAACATTTTTATTAGGGATGTTGCCAATAGTCGCATCCGCAATGGCGGAACTTTCGCATTAATTTGGACATACGCATCTGCAATAAATCTATGCCGAGTTTCATGAGGATGCGGATGTCGCACAAGTTGCTCTACAAGAAAGAAATTAGGTGGGGACGGCAGGGGGCGCGTGCGGTCCACACGTGATCATTGACCAATAGGAGCGAAGATTCCGTTTGGTGATAAGTTCCGACCGCAACGCGTCTATTATTAGGTTTGTTCCAACACGTCGAAAAACCGTCACCGAACGATCACGTTTATGCGCAGTGATTAAAGTGCGTTCCAACAGAGACGTGACGGTCATCGGACGATCCTGTTTATGTACCAACATAACTTGGGATCTTTTATGTTACGATTACAGAACGGTAATTCCGATACATGGACCAAATTGAAAACTGTTTGGGTTGACTTGCGCATTGAGCACCTTGGCTCTGGATTTTTGATTTTTAACAGCTGTTTCATCTGTCATCTTCATATGTTTACTGTTATTTAGCGACTAGCGTGCATCGTGCTTTAGCATTTTCTATTTCCTTGCTTGTTTAATCATTCAAAAGCATTAATTTTTACACCTCCTGAGCCCATCATTAAATTTAATAATCTTTAAAGATGAGTGACGATATTATGAGTGATATTTGCTAACTTTGATCACAATAATTATAAATAGAAAAGTGGGGTTATATTTACAAAAACAAATTCAAAGACATCTGACCTATTAATTTGACAGTCTCGAAAACGATCCGCAAAGCGATCCAACGTTTATTTCTTTTTGTACCGTTACGAAACTATATTAAGTCCGCGCATGCGTCGAAGCGCACAAAAAAACAGTTCAAAAACGGTTTCGAAACGATACAGAATGCTTGTTGGAACAAACCTATTGTGTATCATTTGTTTATGGTAAATAAATCATTACATGTTAGGTTCCGCTTAACGTATGAACTTTATGAATATTTCAGCTATTAAAGCGAACAATTGTTCAGTAGCGCGGGATTAATTTACGAACTTCTGCGTAACGTATACTTCAGTTTTTAACTTTCACAGTAAGTAACTAGATAGATAATAAAATTATTAAATAAATACTATTTTTGTTATTTTACTTCTGCACAAAAAAAAACAATATCCGCATGCGCATCCGTATCCGCGGATGTGGGCGTTTAAAATTCCGCATCGGCATCCGTGGATGTAAAAAAATCGGCATCCTGCAACATCCCTGATTTGTATTTAAACAAGAACAGTCTGGTTATCAACTAAAATAATCTTACCAGTGATGGCTCCTCCAATCATACCACCGACACAGAAAATGGCAACCATGAGTGAAAAAACCATAGTCACACTGGCTTGAGATGGCACAACGTCTGATCTTTCCTGCATGGTAACATTGATCCATTGTTGAAGAATCTAAAACAATAAAACTTATCACCTATTCCTTATTTTTTATTTATGTCATTTTAAAAAAGTTCACTTTCAGAAAATTTTTCAAGAACTACATTTCTATATATTTTTTGAACACATTTAAACACTATCAAAAGTTACTAAGACCATAATTATAAATTTGAGTTAACCCTAATCTAAACCTAACTTTTAAGGGGGAGACAGATAAGAGAGGGTTAACTTAAACTTATAATAATAAACATGTCAATGTCAGTTAGTAGTCAATGCCAAAAAGTGTTGAATAAGTTACATGATTTGATGACCAGTATGAGGCTTAATAACTAGAGCCATGGGGACCTAGTTTGTAACTATTGAACCCATTGTCTTTCAATTTCGTCAATGATATCCAAATATTAAAACATGCAACTATTGCATTTCATGGGCCTATACAAATAACTGTCTGGGTAACGTCGACTAGGGATGAGCTAGCGAGACAGGGATCATCCACACCATACTTTGGACCAGAACCTGCTCTTGGAGTAACCAAAACCACATCACGAGGGCAAACTAGGGAATGGATACGAAACAAACACGAGAAATACTGGTCCAGGATCAGTAGAATAAGACATGAAGAATGCTTCATAAAGGGCCCATCCAAAAGAACGAAGGAAGAACTACTCAGACAAAGTAGGGAAAGACTTCGCATAAGGGTAGGGCTGCTCATAGGGCACCTAAGAGGACACCTACACAAGATAGGCTCATCCAATGGGGACTCAAATTACATAATGTGCGATGAGGGGGAAGAAACAGCCTACCACATCCTATGCGAATGTGAAGCGTCGAGTCACAAAAGACAGGCATTATTTGGGCAAACAAAAAGGAGCCCACAGGAATATATCAATCAACCAGTCTCGGGGTTATACAGACTTGTAGAAGGAACAAGACTAGTGGAAGGATTGGTAAAAAAATGGAAGATTAGGCACAAAAAGCCCACGAGGATGTGCTCCCTCCGGTAGTAAATTAGGTCGGTTTCCAGGAAAAACAAGTCAACTAGACTAGTTTACTTAGCAATACTTACTGTAGTTGGGTTGTTGAGGACTCCAGTGTTGTAACCATGTTGGAATGAGGATCCCAATGCTGAGGCAGCAATAGCAAAAGCCAGCCGTCCATTAAAACCCTGGAAAGAAAAATAAATTAGTATACTGACTAAACTTATGGTAATACCTAAATATTGCAATCACATTATTATAGTATACAATAAAAAATAGAATTACAGGCAGGAAATTCACCCTTGCAACACAAGGGTTGTAATTTTGTGCACATAGGGTTGAAATCCTAAATGCAAACTGAGGTAAAGAGACTGCAAACGGTAAAAAAATGTATTGTGCTTCTACTAGCATATGAAATATAATTTTTTGAGAAGTTTTGAATTGTCTGGGATATGGTTTATTAAAGAATAATGTTTTTTTTTATATAAACTTAGGTTCTGTGTGTAATGATTCTATTTCAAATTTAGTAGAACATTTGTTTTAAACATTTTTGTTAGTCTCGTAAGATATCATAAACAAGCATAAAGCATTTTTTAGGTCACTTCTTGAATTAATAAGCCAGCCCGTAACGGAAATAGGCTAATTTCCGCACTTACAATCAGGTTATTCCCTGGCGACAAAACCTATCATGCTTTTAGAATTACGGTTTGGTTTTTTTATAACCTGTTCACCTATAATCGGTTCATTTTTAATTGAGAAAAACACCATGATAACTGACTTTTTGAACCAATGCGAAATATTTTTGTTCAGGTGCTTTTCTCAATCGAACATGAACAGATTATAGATTGGTTATATTATGATAGGTTTGCATCTTTATCTACAGATTGTTTTTAATTTATTGTCATTTGTGACATAACGGCATAATTTTAAGAAAAGTCTCAAACTTTTTAAAGCAAAATTTAAAAACTTTAATTCTAATTATTATTTAATTTACATTTTTAACTTTGTTTCATATCTTTAAACGGTAATCGACTTGTCACGCAACGTTTAAGTTTTAAACTGCAAGTTCGTAAGAGTTAATTGACTCTATGCACACTGTTCGTGCACAAGTCTATAATGTGAAACCTGGACTGAAGCGGTTGGTTCTTACATTCTAACTATAGATTAACTTGTAATACAAAAAATTTATAAATTCCAGTTAAATTGTAGCAGTAAAGACGTTAACTTATATGCAGTTTAAAAAAAAATGTTATTTTTTACCTTTTAATGCTGACCAAAATGTCAACCTAAAAGTTTAAAAATTTCGAATACTTTCAAAGACTTTTGGAAAAAACCGAATATTCGCGATTTATTTTTTATTTTACTATGACTTTATTTAAATAAATGTAAAAATAAATTATTTTACATTCCTATTGCTTCTTTTTCCGTTTTACAAGATAATGTTATTAGATTTACAGACCGACGTTTGATCTTCCAGCTGCCATCATCAAATTTGTTTTTTTTTAAATACGGCCCTGGATTTTTTATTATGGATTTTAAGATCTTCTAAGGTCCCTAAAACATATGATGTATCGCACTTATTCAAAAAATTCATATTATTGGCAATTTCCATTAGAAATCATATGTTAGACAGATAATAGCTTTTTGGTAGAATCTTATTAGGAAAACAATAAAATAATTTTTCCAAATTAGTGCGATACATCATTGGATTTAGGAATTTTAAAAGCTTTTAAAATCCGTAATAAAAAATCAAGGACCGTATTCAAAAAAAAAATTAAGTTGACGATGGCAGCTCAATGACGAAACGTCGGTGTTACAAATTGATTTTGTTATATCTACTCAAATAGAGTCATAAAAATAAAAATGAAATCGCAAATATTTGTTTTTTTTCCAAAGTCTTCGAAAGTACACTGGCGGCAAAAATTAGGGGATATTGCCATATACCATAATTCAAATTAGTACCGACAATTCTGATGTTTTGGTTGGAATCTAGTGTTAATCTTGTTGCCGTAAAAAAATTCAGATTTTTGTTATCACAATATCAAGTAAACAATATTTTTTGTCAAAGGGCGAATTCGAAAGATTCTCTCGTTTTAGTTTCAGAAGTCGTTTTATACGATTAAATACAACAGTAATTGGGTGTTGATTTTTTTTCAATGCCTTTAAGACATTTAACATCCGCGGAAGCAAACAGAGCGGTTGGAATGCTTCAAGCGGGGTTGCGACAAGTGGATGTTGCTCGTGAGCTGGAAACATCACAAAGTGTTATAAGTAGGCTGTGGAATCGTTACAGGGAAACTGGAACAACCTCCAGAAGGCACGGACAGGGTCGTAGGAGGTGTACTACGCAGCAACAAGACCGGTACATAACCCTTAGTATTAGACGGAACCCCATTCTCCCTGCAACACATTTACGCCGTCAGCTTCAAAACCAATTAGGAGTCTCTATCTCTGTAAGAACAGTGAGAAATCGATTATATGAGATCGGATTATCTGCTCGTAGAGCATTTCGAGGTGTGCCACTTACACAAAGACATGAGCACAGCGTTTAGAGGGCCGTGAACGACGAAATTGGGGGTAGAATGGAATTCCGTTCTTTTACCGACGAATCTCGTTTTGGTTTACATAGGACTCAAGGCGTATAAGAGTGTGGAGAAGTTGTGAAACACCTAGAATCGTAGCTATGTACAAAAGGTATCCTTTCAGAGGTGGCACAGTTATGGTCTGGGGAGGAATCGCTCTAGGACGTCGTACGCATCTGTTGTTTGCGAAAAAAATATACAGGACGCTTTATGCTCGTGACATCATTAGAGGTATCGTGAACCAATTGGTGAAGCAATCGGGGAACATTTCATTTTTTGGCGATAATGCGCCCCCATCGCATTTTAAGTCCAACTACACTGCAGAATTTAGGCATCACCCATCTCAGGCTACCCGCACTTTCACCAGATCTGAACCCAATTGAACATGCATGGGATATGCTTCAAAGAGGCTTTGGATAACCACCAACCCCCCCCCTAATAACAGACGGGACCTAATGGAATACTTCCTCAATTATGGGACAACCACCCCAAGACCAGCTGGACAATTTGATTCTCAGCATGCCAAGACGCCTTCATGAAGTTTTCGAGGTCCACGGAGGTCATACACATTACTAACATTCTTTAAATGATTCAGCATGATATAGAAATTTGCATTTTGAGGATAATATTTATTTTTTTAAAAACCCTTTTTTTCCCCCTATAAAATTATTGTTTTCATTTATGCAAAACGGTAATCTCTATAACCGTAATAGTTTTAAAAAACTCGGGTGGTTGTTAATATAAAATTCCATGATATCCTCTAATTTTTGCCGCCAGTGTATTTCACATTTTTTTTTAACTTTTAACTTTGCCTTTATTTAATCGACCTCGTATCTCTTTATGTTTCCGAGATCCCAATGATAAGGCTCGAATTTGGGACACCCTGTACTTGCAGTATTAGGTAAAAGGCGAAATTTCTGCCATGTACGTGAGATGCAAAAAACAACCGATTACGTCCTTAATGAATACTTTTACAACAGTCAGACACTTTCAAATAATTTAGAGGTCGTGTTTGTTTACCCATTATTTTACTGAACATGTTGTAAAAATGTTTATGTCGTATTAAGAAAACAGTATTATATTTCATCCTGTCAGTTGTGAAATAGTATTAAATGTAAATGGATGAGCAAATTCTATTCTCAAAACGTAAATGAAAATATAGATGATAGATGACAAAAGAGATGAACTGAAAAAATCTTACGACAATCTTTAAGGACAGTTCAGATATAAACTGGAATTTCCAGCGAAAGGTCTTTTCCTACAATAAATACTAAATACTAAAATATTACTTAATAAATTTGACTGGTGAGAAACGCTTTAATGGATTGGCCCTAATGTATGCACATCGAGAAATATTGATAAGCGTGGATGAAGTTTTAGACCAGTGGTTTCAAACCTGAGGTCCGCGGACCACCGGCGGTCCGTAAGACCCTTAAAGTGGGTCACGACATTAAAAAACGGACAACCAAAGATTTATCTGAAAAAATAACAGAAATTGGTAAATTTAAACTGTGCGTTGACTTGGACTCTGAGGACGTAATGTTACTATTCTATACCGAAATTCGTTGGCCTTTCAAAACATGTTGGACGGCATTACAATTATTTCTGATTAATGATTAAAACATAATAAAAATAATACGAAATTTAAGATATCTGTAAAAGATTTTTCGCATTTAAACAAATTAAATTTGTATAGTCTGTCTCAAAGTATACCGTGTTAGCTCTTGCCTTCATTTATGGATTATACCTGCCAACAGCAATAAAACTGCAGATCGGTAGGTATTAAAGGACAGAACATTAGGAGCGTACTTTAATAATATAAAGGTTTATAATTTATTGTTTATTTAGGTAAGTATAATCTTACAATTACATTTAGAAATTAAATATATGCAAAGTTTTAATAAATTTATAACTGCATTATCTATACATAATTACATTTTTAATTTAAATATCTAAATCTAATTCTGTTTCACTATCAGAGTTATCATTGAGATTAATTACAATAGGATTTATGTTGTTTTGGATAGAAATGTAAGAGTCCCCAATTTTTATAATATGCTGTAGTGAATTTTTCCAGCTCTCAACTGGTATGTTAGTAATTACATATTTTATCAAATTTATAACACTGGGACTTAAAGTAGGTGTAACATTTTCTGCTCTGATCTTTGATTTTACTTGGTTCCACAAATGCTCTATGGGGTTAAACATACAGTGATACGGCGGAAGCCGTAAGACAGTATGCCCAGCCTGTTCAGCCAAATTATCACATACATATTGCGTTTTAATTGCGTATGAATTTAGGACTTCAAAAAGATGCGTTTTTTTGTAACTGAATTCAAAATAAATATTATTTTCTAACAAATATTCCTGGATTTCAGTTTTTGAACTTGATGAAGCTGGTGCTTTGTGTAGCAGACGGCTGTGGTAGCTTGCGTTATCCATGACAATAACACTGTTGTTTGGAATATTTTTTAAAAGATAATTTTGAAACCAGTTTTTAAAAAGTTCTGCACTTGTATCCTCATGATAATCCAAGCTAGAATCCTTAATATCCTTTGCAGACAACAACAAGCAGTTTCGGACAAATCCGTCTTCTGAACCAGCGTGTATTATGGTAATGCGTTTTCCTTTATTAAAAGTTTTGACTAGAATCAACCCATCCTTTGGATACTGTGTCGTGTGTATCGAACCATGTTTCACCAAGGTAAATTATGGATCCGTTTTCTAAGCTATAACTTTTAATTTCTTGAAGGTAATTAAATCTCCAAGTGCGTAATCTGTGCGATTCCATTACTATTTGTCTTTTGTCTATTTTGCGGTATTTCAATTCCATTTTACAAAAAACTCTATGGAGGGTGGCACGGCTAATATTTATATTGGTTTCGTCTTCGTCTAGTTTCTTTTTCAGTTTATCCAAAGTAGGAATAACTCCGCTTTATAAAGACTTTTTATTATATTTCTTCTTATTAGGTCCTGATCACTATTGTCTATACGGTGAGATTGAAAATCACTACGTTTTTTCTTTTGTTCAATTCTTCACTAATAATAATATCCCTTATCGATGATATTGGAGTTTTTGTAAGTAGACAGGTTTCTTTTAAAGCTTCTTGTTAAATTAGATCTCTACTGATTAAAGTTTCATACACATTTTTCACAACCTGTTTTGCATCTAATGACAAATGATTTCAACGCGACATAGTTATATTCTCGTAAAACAACTTTTGAAACGCACAGTAAAAACGGTTATTCAACACTGCCACTAAAATATTAAAACTTAAGTTTTTGTTTAAGGTTTTGTGTTAAGCCCAAATACTAGCTAGCTGTCACATTTTAATATATTTATCCCACTTTCACCCAGGTTCCTCATCGATATCCAAATACCAAAAAGGGTAATTACTGCACTGCATAGCAGTTTTAGACAGTACAGTAGTGATACTACTATCTTTGTACTACCCAATAATGTCTGAGTAATGTCATCCAGACTAGACCAATAGTTTATTTTTTTTATTGTAAAATTTCGCAAGAGCTACTTAAAGAAGGACGGAAAGAAGTGATTAAATTACAAATTGGCCGTGTTTGCAAAAATACAGATTCTTTTCTGACCGAAGTGATAATGTAAGTTTTAAAATATTTTAATAAAAAAATAAAATTTTATATTTCAATATGTGGAGAATGGCTTCGAGGTATCTAGTTAAATCGACACAAGTGTTGCCAAAAGAGAAGTATTTGTTAAGTTTTAAGTGGTACTATAGTTTTATATTTGTTTCAAATATTTGCTATTATTATTATTAAACATATTTAAAATTTTGTTTTGATTTGAATAACTCTTGGTGGACAATTCAATATTTATTTTATTGGTCCTCACTTAACAAAAGATTGAGAACCACAGTTTTGGACCAATTCTCAAAAAAACCTAGACATATTATTTAAAAATAATTTCATTACAGATGCAAAGCTATCGGGTAATTTAATAAATCCAACTTTGACAGAAATGAAGATTTTTCAAATTGTGTTCCGTTTTTCTTTTTGATATCGTCACTAATGCAGATGGATTAAATGATTTCCTTGACGCTATTAATAGTAACAGCGATTAAAAAGCTTTGGGTTTTTTTGTTATCGTTCTCATTGGTTGTTGCCATTGGTTTCTGAACACCGACACGATCGACTGCAATGGTGCAGAGATAGACCTAAAAAGGCAACTTGGAGAAAAACGTCATCAGCAGTTTTATATGAAAAGAGATATTCATCATAGTGCAGGTGTAATGGTATGGGGTGCCATCGGATATGATAATAAGACATCTCTAGGCTATTGCAGGACCATTAGGGCCCTCTGTACATTCAAGAAGTGGCGAACTGGGAAATCGAAAGTCTTTAACATATTATTAAACTGAATTCTGTTTTTGAGTAACCGATTTAGCCACACATGTAAGCTTAAAATTAATAAAAATGTTGTATATATGTTTACCTTTCTCTATCAGTATAGAAATGACATTAACTACCCAATTCTTTATGATATAGATACTAGAGTAACGACAAGTTTTTTGTGCAGACGGTATGTATGTATTTTTTTTTTCATAACGTCCAATAGGATACCCATAAATTAGCAAGAATAACTAATTACTTTTTTGCTTTCCTAAACCGACAATACTATAAATTATATTTAAATTGCTTCGATGTTTACTTCATCCACACCTATGCGATATTTTTAGATTATAATTGCCGATTTGCGAGTAATTTTACTTATTTCCCTCATCCAGAAATAGACTTTTTCATTCCCTATTTATTTTCTATTTACGTGACTGGCAACACTATCGACGGAGTATATAAAGGAAAACAGATTTATGGTGAATTTTATTTTTTATCATTCTTCTTGTTTATATTTGGATAAACATATGAAAAACTGCTAGATCAGGAAAACAAATTACTACTTTACCAAAAAAAAACACCCTGTGTAATAAATGTGTGTAGGTATGTTCGTCTACTAATAAAACACCTTGTGATGCTTTAAAAAAGGGTCATTAACTTCGGTTACAACAGCAGGTAGCTAGCTATTCCATATCTTTTTTGTAGTTCTTTTATAGCCATTAAAAGCCACCAGGTATTCGAGACGTTTTTCTTAATCCTATTTATAAAAGTACCACATTTTAACGTACGGCTTTCTTGACCTGGGCTACGGTAAAAGATATTGGTATGTTTAGATTTACCTATTTTTAAATTCCAAACTTATTATCTACAGCACTGACAGGATATGAGTTAGGGTGGTATCAGGTTTTTTAAGCCACTGTTTCCGGTCTACTGATAAAACTCTATGGCTTGGCTAGCATGTGTTTCGTTACATTTTTTATGTCCTTTACAGTTTACTACATTCTTTAACTATTGTTTTTAAATTTAATTTTACTTTTATTGGGTGCACACTGCACCATTTTTTTTGACTGGAAGTGAAAATGTCAAAACGTTCACCCAACCCTAATTTTCAAGTACTAAATTATTTCTACTTCTAAATAAAAAGCCACCCTGTTGAAAAAGTATGATAGATCCAAATAAAATTCGATGTTTGATTGGAAGTTATGATAAACTATTGTGTTTTTGAAACATCAATTCCGAATACTTACAGATTGACGAAATGGATTCATGTTTTTGTATAGTTTTCCATGGAATTATGATCAAAAAAATGAAAAGAAAAGCAAAATAAAGTATTGGCAGTTCCGACTTATTAGGGAAATTTTAAGCCACCTATATTTGAACAGCAATACACCTTATTTGTTATAAAAAGCATGCGCAGTAGCACCAAGGAAGTTTAAAGGTGTATGGAAGCCCAATACTGTAGAACAAAATTGTCCAGGCGTGCAGGGCAGCGGGAATCGGGGGATTGGCCCCGCGGAGTTTGCGCAATGAATAGTAGGTCAGAGCCGAACTTTCATAATTCTATGTTACTATCTATAAAGTTGACATCATTAAATGTTAAATTCAAGCATTCATTGTTTTTTTTTAATTTTTTGCACAAAATTGTTGGTTATTAAACGATACTACCATAGAATATTTAAAATTATTGTGTAATATTGGATTTTATAACATCTGATATAATATGGAAAGAATAGATGGCGCCACTTTACAGCCTTCTATTTAAAAGGTCGATATTTTTGGGAGTTTTGTATTTTTACCAAAAATATTTGTAAATAAATAAAAAAACGATTTTTTAAAAATAAATTTCAAACATTGTATGATAGTTTCATGTACTTATCACCAATTTTGTGATAAAAGAAGGGCAAGATAGTGTAAATGAGTTTAATCTAATCCTAAGATTCTGGTTGTACGTTAAAAAGTGAAAATTTGTATAACTGCTTTTTAGGCGTATACTTTTCACTAATAACAAACATTCATGAGACAGAATAACAGTGGTTAAAAATGTTTAGTAACCTTTGGTACCTAGGTATCCATTGTAACAGTATCCGTTAAATATTATGTGTCTACAGTATGTCGAGGTTAAAAAGTTGATAATGTAAGTTTAAGAAACCAAAAATCTAATTTCTTTTTAAACAAATACCGGAAAAAGCAAAAAGGAACTTTAACATAAAATTGTACTTTCTTTCATTCAATTAGAGGGACCTGTATATATTAAAATTTGCCTGGTCTGCCCAGTATTTAATAATTTTAATTCTTTAAAAGAATGTACTAAATTATTAAATTAAATAAAAGTACCTGTAAATGTAAACCTATTTCTTTTAAATAATCCACAGAAATACACAAACATTGCGGGAATCATCTAAAAGATAGTTAAGATTGCCTTAGTTTTCTCACTGCTATTTCCTATGAAATTTTCATTTTCTATTATTTATAATTGATATATTATTATTTATTCGGTTATCTAACGTTACGTCTCATAAGAAGCACCTAATTTAAATATAAGAAATACTTACCTAAAGTAAAAAATGCCGGGTATGTTACCCTTAGATTTGCAAGACAAAACCATACAACCTTTAGTCATTTTGTTACAATATTGTAAGTAACAAACAATAAACACAAAATTATAGTCACAATTTAATAAACACTAATCACTAAAATAAGCAAGTTTTTATCAATCCAAAAAACTTCTGCAACCACAAAATATAATCACACAAAGCAAAACAATCGAAACTAATACGGCTCTCATAAAAGTATAATGTGTTGCCTAACTACACACTGATTTATCAGTGTGTAAGTAGGCAACACATTAAATTATTTCGTGGAATTTCGTTATTGCGCAAAATCGGCGGGGCCAACTCTGACATTTAGTTTCATACTGGGCTGGACATTTTTTGATCGAATGGGCCATAGCATTGGGCTTCCATACACCTTTAAACTTCCTTGAGTAGCACCGAAATAAGCGACAACGTTATTAACTGACATTGATCAACCTTATTAAAATTAAAGTTACGTTGTGTTTGCGTTGTGTTATTGCTTCTACACTGTTGCCGCCTGTAGAACATTAATAAACAAGTTTTATCATAAAACACTTAAGTTTTGTAATAAAATCATGTCAAATTATGAGTTTTACCTATAACAATTTTTTACTATATTTATATTTTTTCTTAAATAAAAGTAAAATATCTCACACAATGAAATGCTATGGCAACGTTCCATTCCAAATTTAAGGAAGGAGAACATGCAAGCTTTGTAAAACTAACCTAAAACCCAACTTTTAGGTAAATTGTGTTTAGAAAAGTTGAGCTGTGGTTTTGAGCAAATATTTCTGTTTTTAAAATGGATAGACTAAGAAGGAGGCTAAGATTTGGAGATTTTGATGATGTAATTCTTTCATCTGTCACATTAATAACCGTAGATTCTTCCCTTCATCGAGATGGTTTAAAAACTTATTTTTGGAATGCGTCTATTAGCGTAGTGTGTTTACTTTATTAGCTGATAAAGGGATATAACGTCTGATGCTTAAGTTGTGTGTGATGCTATTGTTTTGCTAGGTTCTCACTTTCAATTTTTGGAAGAATTTTTTTTGTAAATTTCATTAATTTTTGATTTTTCAAAATTTATTGAAACAAAAACCATAGGGGAAAATTTTTAAAAAAATAATAATATTTTTCCTGAATTTTTCTATTTGGTTTTTTAGCAGCAAACCCCAAATTCCCCATCTGATAAAAATGTTTTTTTTTTTGGATTTCTATGAAAATTAAAACCCAAATTTTTTTATTTTTAAATTTAAACCCGCTATCTTAAAAAACTTTTATTCCCAGTTGGCACTCGTTTCCTAAACGTTTTTCAAATTGCAAAAGGCCCCCTTTTAAATTATTCCCGGATCAAATTTCAATAATTTCCTTTTTAAAAAATAAAAATGTTTTAAAGTTTTTTTAAATAAAAATTTTTTAAACCTCAAGATTTCGGCCTGAAAGAATTGCCGGGATTGCGTTGGTTTACTAAATTTGACAGAAATTTGAAAAACTTTTCCCCCCCTGGGTTATTATTATCCTGCCTAAAAATTTTGGGGGTCCCACAAGTCTTAGCATCTGGGAATTTTTCCCAAAAAGAAGATTGGCCGTTCGCTTTTTTTCCTTAAAGAAAGCTTTTTGTCCCTTCCCAAAAGAATTTGACCCCTTATTAACCCATGGCTCTTAGAACGGGAATCTTTCTTTTCCGGAACAGGTCGAAACAAATATAATTCAATAATTTTTCCCCATTTCGATAATCTTCCCGGATTCCTTCCACCCAAATTTTGGACTGAAGACAGCATCAAAAGGGTCGTTTTGTTCGTTTCCTGCTTCAGCTGCCATTTTTTTGTTTGTGGCGGGGATGTCCGAAAAAAGTTTGGAGCTTAAGCAGTTTTCACCCTAATCGAAATGAACAAAAGGGGGAAAAAAGCTCGAGCAGTACGGTCCGGAACAGTTTGAAACGGGAAGAAATTTTTCCAAAAGGTTTTTTTTATGAACTGGAACAGGTTGTACCTGTTCTTTTAAAATCCTTTTCCACCATCCCTACCCTTATTTCTTTCAAAAACCCAGGGTAAGTTAGTACGAAGGTTTTGGGCTTTTAAAATCATGTTACTAAACTTGCTAAAATAAATGTTATTCACAAGTTTTTTTTTAATTTTATTTAAATAATAATTTAACAAAAAAATATCCAGTTTTCATCAATTAAGATTCCTAGATAGTTTCCCGTTTGCAATTTTGGTGTTTTGTTACCAGCTTTATAACCTAAAATGAACCTAAATTACATTTTAATCCCTCGGCAATTCTAAAATTTCCAGCCATTTACCAGCCATTAAAATAATTATATCTAACAAATTTCCACAATTAATATCAATATATTATCCTAATAATATTTTTTTTGTCGGACTGGTAAATCATTTCACTTAAAGTGTTAAAATTAACGTAATTAACCAGTTTTTTTTTATTTCATTAAAACATAAATTCAATCAAAAACATCTGGTGTTTGTTCATTTAAGATCTTAGTCAGTATTGTACATATGGCGATATTTCCCATTATTTTAACAATTTTTTGACGAAGAAAGGGCTTTAAATTTTAATTTTTAATGTGAGTTTCTTAATAAATTCAATAAATTAAAAACAAGTAATTTTTTTTTTAAAAATTTCGGACGCTTAATTTGGTAGAAGCTGGAAGAATGACCATTCACGTAACTATATACGTCGATTGAAAGGAAACTGGAGAGCCAAGAGCAAAGCTTAGGTGGAAGACCGTAAGAAGGAAGTTTGTTAAGAAGCCTGTCATGCCAGACCTGATCGAAAGCTTTGGATATGTCAAGAGCAACGATCTGGGATTCCCAAAAACTCAAGGGACTTGTTAGTTGTGTGAGACAAAGGAAAGAAGATCAGTTTTGGAAACTTCTGTGACGGGAAACCATACTGTCTATCATGCAAGATTTGTGTTTTTCCGATACTTTAAGATTTAGGAATTGATGAATTTTTCCATTACTTTGCAGATAACAGAAAAAAGAGATATAGGTTATAGTTGGAAGGAGTTTTGGATCCTTTTTTGGGGCAGGTTGCTAAGTGCGCTTTCCCAAATCTCCGGGAAAATGCCCGTGTCGTAAGAGATTCGAAAGAGGCGAGTTAGGATGGGTGCAAGCTCGGGAGCACATTTTTTTAAGCGATTGCTGGTATGCCATCCAGCCCGACGATTTTAGTATTAAGAGAAAAAAGAATACGCTTGGTTGTTTGACTTTAAAAATAATATCGGACATTTTATGAGAAACAGGGGCAACTGTTGGAAGGGGGAATTAATAGGAGGATCAACGGGAGAATTGGCAGCAAATTGTTTGGCAAATAGTTCGGCCTTTTTCCCTTTAGGAGAAACAATTTATCTTAGAGATTAGGGTGGAAAAGAATTTGTGCAGAAGTTTTAAACCCCTATTTTTGGCAAAGGACATAAAGCTTTTCTGCCTTGAGCAAGAGAGAACTTTATCTTTTATCCAATTGTTAAAACGGTCTTTTGCTTCAGAGATGGTCTGATTATATTGATTTCTTGCTTCGATGGTAGCCTGTCGATTTTTGGGACAAAGGGGTTTTTGGGGAAACTTTTTTTTGGGCTTTTTTTTTTTCACAGGATTTAGAAAACCAGGGGTTTTTAAATTTTAAGTTATTTAAAATTTTTTTGTGGGGAATAAAGATCTCAATTGTTTTGGTAATTTGTTTACATATTTTGGAAAAGGGTCGTAAATAAAAAAAAAGGTGGGATTTTAAGGGTAGTTTGGGAAAGGGAAAAAAACCCGAGACCATCCCAGTCAGCCGAATTGTAGTGCCAGAGGTTCGTGGCGGATGGGATCAGTTGCCTCAGAATTTTTATATGATACGGTGACCAAACCATGGTCAGGGGGACCAAAGGGGGGGAGTTAAATGATGCTTGGTAAAGTTCGGGGTGGAAGTAAAAAGGATCAGAGGGGTTAGAATTATGGGTGGGAACCCTGGGAAAGTAGGTGGGTTTCATAATTAAATTGGTGAGCGGGTTGCTGCTCTTTCTGCTATAAAAACGGATTTTAAGATTTTTGTGTACTGGCGAAAACATTGTCTGTATTGACATAAAATTTAAATTTGACCAAAGATTGCGTTGATATATCCAGGAAGAGCAACTGTCCCGTTTTTATTTTTATTAAGGTAAAAAGTAAAGTCCGTTGAAAATTAGTGTTGTTTTACAATCACTTTTGATAACATCATATTTCAAAATACTAATCCGTGGGTACGACCATTTGTCCAAAAAAAAAACTTGTCGATTAATAGAGTCCATTTCAAGTAAGAGACTTGCACGGAATACATTTGCCCACATTAAATTTAAAAAAAATTATAAATACTTAGTAAATTAAAACAACTGGCGGGTGAATAGGAATCTTAATGATTTTTAAATAGTTCAATAAAATATGTAAAGTAGCGTTAAGGACAACAGCTTTCTGTGAATACTTAATAACCTGCATCTTTTAAAAAACAACAAGTTAAATTTAATTTTAAGTTCAAGGTTCAATTACTGCCTTTTGTATGTTTAATTATTTATCCTTGAATTTGTTTTCGATATTTTATTATAAGAGGTAAATACTCAAAAGGTGTCATTTTTCATCTTAAAAAACAAGACACTTTTAAATTTTTATGCTCTTTAGAATGATAAGTAACAACCTAAAGGCGCGTTTACACCAAAGTTTACAAAAAAATTTTGGAAACTTTTTTCAATAAAATTGCTTTTTTTTCAACGGGGAAATTTTTTTAAAAACTTAAATTTGCTTTTCCATTTAAGGCGTAAAAACTTTTGCCAAAAAAACCAAGGCATTTCCCATTTCCCCCCCTAGTCTTCTAAAGTTCTTGTCCGGGTCCCAAACAAATCTTCCACTTTTTTTTTTCCTTTTTTTTTTTGGGGGTTTAAAAGCTCCTTGTTGCGTTGTTTGTAAAAACAAATTTCCAAAATTTTTATTCTAAAAGACCAAGAAAAAAGTGCTAAAATTCCCAAAATTTGAGAAAAAAGGGGCTTTTCCGAGGGGGAAAAAGGGAAGTTTTTTTTAAGTGTTCAAAAAGGGACTTCTTCCACTTTTTTTCCCAATTTTTTGTTTTAAACCCCCCGGGGAAAAAAAATTAAAGGGTTTGCTTCTACAAGGGGAACAAAAAATTTTCTTATTTTTTTAAAAAAGCAACAAATTCCCGAATTGTGGAAAACTTGTTGAAGATTTTGGGAAAACCCGCACCCGGGGAAAAAACTTTAAAGGGGTTGTCTTACAAGGGGAAACAGAAAAATTGCTTTTTTTGAGGAAAAAAAATTCCTATTTGTGGAAAATTAGGAAAGTTTTGAAAGGGGCCAAAGTTTTGGTCGAGCTTTTTTTTCCAAGGGGTGCCCTTTTGTCTTTTTTTAATTTGTTTTTTTTGTTTATAAAAAAATAATCTTTTCTTTTTTTTTGGGGTAAATTGTTGAAAAAAAAAAAAAATTTTTTGTTAAGAGATCGGGTTTTAGTGCCCATATTTTCTTAGTTAAAATAGATACAAAGAAATTTTTTTTTTTAAGTTTTTTCAAATGATTGTTGGATAACCCCTTTTGAATAATTTTGGGGGGTTTGGTAAAAAAATTATCGGTTCTAAACTTATTGTTTTTTAATGGAACACCCTGTGTATTTAATCAAAAAAAAAAGCATTTAAAATTTTCATTTTTAAAAATATAACAAACCATGGAGATATTTTTTCTAGGAATTTATTAAAACTTTTTACTTACTTTAAATCACAGTGGGCATAAACAAAAGCTACCTAATATCCTAGAAACAAAACTATGTTGACATTGTATGTGGAAAAAAATTTAAAAAATATTTTTAACATACAAATGGTGGTTCACAAGCATTTTTAACAATTTCTCCAAACTTATATGAAAATGTGAAATATACAATTTGTACTTTACATCTCAACTTTAAAAAACTGTTTTAAAAAATTAAATCGGACAATTTGTTTAATATTCACGGTACTTCCAAGATAAGGGCTATAATTTTTTATAGCGCGATTGAATTAAAAACTATTAATGCGAAATTTTCATCTTTCGGCAGTCAAAATACCTATATGTTATTGACTATAAATTTTCCAAAAACATTTTGAAAAAAACTGTTTTTAGCCTTTTCCCGGGTTTAATCGGTAAAAATGTTCGGATGGGATTTTTTAAAAAACCCTTTGTATGTTTTTAAATTCTCTCAAACGGTTTTTTTTGAGTAAAATGATATAGCCAGTACTTTTTTTTATATTAAAAAGAAACAAAAAGGCTCCTTTTTTTTAAAAATTGTTTAAAAAAAATTCCGAAAAAAATTGGTTAATTTTTGATTTTAGTAATCTAAGGTTATCCCGGAAATCATTTGCAGTCAGATATATGTTTAAACAAAATTACCC
>JAHBCN010012390.1:0-26796 GCA_019359885.1 Listronotus oregonensis
GATGATGATGATGATGATCTCGAAACTATGTTTTTTGACCTTCCGTATTTCAATTCTTAGAGACTACTGGACCGATTCTCTTAAAAATTTAAACCAGATAACCTCCAAATGTATGAGTTCGATTCGACCTACAATAATCCCAAAATTTTAATTTTTACCTATTTTTTAAAAGCAAAAACCACAACAAAAAACACTTTTTATTTTGTTGTCCAAAATAGTCCGCCATTTTGTATATTATATGTATTATATTATATTGATATACATATATATATTATATATATATATATATATATATATATATATATATATATATATATATATATATATATATATATATATATATATATATATATATATATATATATATATATATATATATATATATATATATATATATATATATATATATATATATAAATATATATATATATATATATATATATATATATATATATATATATATATATATATATATATATATATATATATATATATATATATATATATATATATATATATAAAAAGAATCCAACCCAATACTATACCTAATCCAACGTCACCAAATGTTTTAATTTTAGATGTTTCGTTCCAAAGATATGGACAACGTAACTCACATGTCTACTTTTTGAAGCGTTACCATTACCTATAATTATTATGTATACAAAATGTTTAAAACTATAAAAAAATAATTTTCCTAGCAGTTCAAGAGTATGTTTATTAAGCCGAACATCTCTTTCATTAATAACTTTGATAGAAGCTTGACAAAAAAATAGTAAAGATACTGTTTTTTTAGAGCGCGCCTAATAGGCTAACCCCTTAATTGGAAAAAAGAAGTCAACTCGTAGTTTACACAGTTTCTTTAAATGAATTAAATTAAAACAACTTATCTTAGATTTATTTGTATATTGGTAATTTTTCACTACATAAGTGGTTTTACACGTCAATTATTACATAATAAAAAAAAAAATAGGATTATTATTACATGCTAAAAGAAATTAATATGAAACAATTCACAAAAAAATTTGATTATTAAAGCATTATTACAGTAATCAAAATTGAAGTTTCGATAAAGGTATGTGGATTCTTCGTGGCCCAAGTTCGGTAGTTTTGACAATTTTTATTTACAATAGTATCTTTACTGGCCTAGTCAGACACTTCTCCACCGAATTTTTAGGACTGTGCTCCATTCGGGCACGTATATCATCATGAACAGGTTCTGTAAGGACGGTGAACCTTCCAGTGGACTTTTCCTTACAAATGCAATTCCTGTTTTCAAAGCGATTGATTAGCACATATCTGTGATGGACACATGTATAGTACTCAACAAGATTGTCAGCAAATCTTTCGCTGGAGAGAAAATGACTCAGTTCCATCCTCATTACTATTTGCAGTTCTAACATGTGCTATTATTATGAACGCTTCATGTTCCGCTATCTACTTTTTTAAGGTTTTTTTAAAAGTAAAAAACAGTTTTATTTACGTTACCTCAAAAACAAAAACAAATGTAACTTACCTTTAAAACTCGAAATATGGAAAGTAGTCCTTAGAAGAACTTTTTTAAGCTTGTAAGGTTGGTTTTCGAAAATAATTTAATCAAAAAAATCTAAAAATTCTCCAAAAAAAAACTATTCAAAAACCAAATACCGCCAACGCCAACAGTGACCAAGTCTATTAGTAGGTTCAATCAAGTCAAATGTCAAACAGAGCTTGCCGTGTTGCTAAGCCTAATTTTGCTCCATAAAAGATGGGTTCTTTTGACCATTAACATGAACTGAGACTAATTTTTTCCAAATTTTTATACTTTAGGAGGTTATTATTATTAGTAATTTTGATTTACACATTTTCGGCTTTATTAGGAGTTTGAAAACTGGTAAATGGTCACACAAAAAAAATTAATATAGGCAAAAATTATGAACTTTTTTTCAACGTGGCAACATTGTTAATAAGAAAGAAACCAAGCAGTAGAGCCACTATTACAAACCGAAATCGCGTGGTCACGTGGTTTACGGACATTAATAGAGACACTGTATTTGTAATATACATTGTTATTTCAGTAGGCTCTGAATTTTTGATGGATAACGGCCGTACGAATAATAATAATAATTTTTTGATTCTTTATGTGACAGTAACCTACAGTTTTATTTCCATTGCCATAATTACAGGTGCCCTATAGTTGTTTTTATTTGATTCGTATTTAATAATACATTGATATATATCTTGCACTGATATGTCAAAATTGAACTTTTATCCTTATAGACCGTCAGTCTATCGAAGGAAAAAGTGACCAATCGTACCCAGTATGCCCTTTTAAGTTGTAAATATAAACTATGCACTAATCATTTATTTATATATAGGCTTTACAGGGTGATTGCGGTTTATTAACTGGAAAATAGACCTACAAAGTGAAAAAATAGCCATCTTAAAACAATTATATTAAGTATGCTATCTAATCGATATATACGCAGCAAATAATATTTTGAAAAATTTAATTTATCATGCTAAGAACGATTGTTTCAAAACTCCTATTTTTTTAACAGAAGTCAAGGTCAAGCTTAGCCCTCAGAACCACGAACAGATACACGTACACGTATGCTGATATTTTTTTTTTGTTTATTTTTTTTAATCAAATTTCGTTTGGTTTATATGGCCACAGTATAAATAACAATTTATTTAATTCTACCGTGATATGGCATACTAAGCAGAAATTGTATTAGGATAGCTATTTTTGCCCTTTCTAAGTCTATTTAATTAATAAGCCGCAGTCATCCTATAAAAATTATTTAAAAAAATTTTAGCGCATCGTCAATATTCATGATTTAAAAGGGCATACTGGGTTCGATTGGTCCTTTGTTTCTTTAATGGGCTTACAGTCTATTATTACATTGTCATTTTCTTTTATGTATGTACTTAATATTAGCATTGATAAATGGACGTTTACATAACGTTTTAAAATAAAACGATATGATTCTGTCCTAAAATAATAACATCTAGAAGCACTATAAGACTTGACTTCAACAGGCACAAACAACGCAATTTTGTAAACATGTCGCCAGCGCAATATATAACAAATATATCAATTTTTAATATACTGATTAAATATTATTAGTTATCAATACTGTGTGCTTTTTTTATTATTTAGGTATGCTCCACTCGTTGTACATTCATTTCAATTGCTATGAGTTATGGTTTTTTTTAACGTATCACAACATAATTTTTATTTTTGCAAGCTTCTTTACGGTATACCTTGAAAACTAACTTTGAAAAATCGTTTTAAATTTTTTCCGATTTTTGTTTGTTACCTTGTGGTTGATTAAAAAACAATATGGAGAGTAGTACTAATTAGTAGCTTACATATCGCTTTGGTTTTATTCAAATATTTTTTATGGTTTCTTAAAAAAAAAACAATTTTGAAGTTAGGTGGTGCAACTATCATTTTTGCAAAAATAAATAAAACTAGAACAATAACATCATAATAAAGATACTAAGACAATTAATGTTTTAAAGAACAAAATACCTGTTTGATTATATGTATATCCCAGTTTTAAGGTATTTAATTACGGTACGCCATTTGACCGATTCAAAGCTTTGATTCTTGAGAACTGGTTGCTTTTGATGATAATAAAATTAAAAAAAAACATGCCGTTATTAACAGTTTACCTTACCATTAATTAACATCGACTGAGAAGAAATGTTTTTATACCTAGCAGAATATATTATACTGCAATGAAAGAAGTAGATTTACGGGTGAAAATATTGGTAAATATAAAATTAAAATAGGAGGAAGAAATGGTCGTAGTATATTGAAGGCTGGTCGGTCTTTGTTAGGTTTATCTTCTGACAGAATAAGCCAAGTAAGTGACAATAAAAGAAAGAATAATACTTCGCGTAAACTTTCATCACCACCAAACCAAATAAAACGGAGATGTGCTGCTTGAAACCTATACTTCTATCCTGGAAACTCTATGTACAAAATGTACTTTAAATTGGGATTGTGCATAATTTCAATATGATATAAGATGTATTAGTTTATTAAATAATTTAAGGATTTATTTATTTTATTTCTATTATTGTTAATAAGGGTTTGTAAGAAATTATGTCCCAATTTCGTGATATTATTTATTTTTGTAAAAGTATTTGTCCCTTTTTCTCACTTGAATAAACTAATTGTTTTGTCATTAGAGCTTATCTATTTGAGGTAAGAGATAAATAGCAAAACTTCTAATAATAATTTACTTATCTTTTTATTAAAATTGTTCAAACCTCTTCTTTGAACAGCATTATTTACTTAAACCTGTTATTCTGCGAAATAAAACATTAAATTAAAACAACACAACGAATTTTAAACGAAAAATTGATTGATGTCTTTATTCTAATAGTAGGTACAATTTTTAAAGTATTATTGCCCTTTTGAAAGAATTTTTAATGATATATGAAAATAAACCAATTATTTAAAGATTTGTTATGCAGGAGGCGCGAAATTTGCAAAGTGGGTCATGTCGGTTACTCCAAGATACTTTGCAATAAGTAGTGAAGTTAACTTATTTAAATAAATTAATAAACTTAATTATATATATCTAATATCCTACCTAAAAATACTATAAACAAAATATGTATTTATATTTCCGTGGAGGTATTTGACTTATTCAGTTTAGACATTAAACATTAGACATTACATAGGTAAATAGACTTGGAATCAGAGCTGTTGGTAATTGAATTAAAATAATTGAAAAATCGTATTTAATCGAATTTCAAGTAATTCAATAACTTAGAAAGTAACTCAATTACTTAGAAAGTAATTCGATTATTTATAAGGTGATTGAATTGCCAGCCAGAAAAAGCATCTTGAAACTCGGCGGGCTGCTTTAAATCCGCCGAACGCCACCTCTGCGCCGATTTAGTATTTTCTATTGATGCTTACCGCCACCGTTTTTATACTTTTTTTTTGTAAAAAATCTGTTGATGTTTCGTGAAGGATAAAAAGTTTTTTTTAAATTTTAGAGTAATTTAATGTTGAACTTGGCGAGAAAGCAGTTTGAATAGTGTGACGTGCGCGTATGAGGCATATTAGTTTAAATATTTTGTTTAGTGTATCCTGTTTAATATATGTGGTAATTTAAATAGAGTAATAGCTAAAATATTTAATTACTTTTAGTTTTAATTGATAATTGAATTACTTTTAACAAACAAGCTATAATTGGTAATCCTAATTTACTACTACATAGAAGAGTAATTGATAATTTTAAATGAATTACTCTTTAAAAGTACTTGCGACAGCTCTGCTTGGAACCGTATACAACTTGTAACAAATTATATGAAAACTAATTTACATACCTTTTACTTTTGACTCACTGACTACCCATAAAAGATTTTTTATTTAATAGCAGTGCCAGCACTCTTTAATGGTAAGGTATTGGCAAAAAGGTATCAAAAAGACGTACAAGTGGGCAGTTGGCCGTTCTTGGGCCACGTGTTGCAGATAATGTGATGGCATCCATAACTGGTAAGTTAGTACCGAAAAAATTCATTTTAAATAAGGTCATCATTTTATTTACTTTCTAATATCAATAAAATACAATTTTATTGTCGGCCAGGAAACTAAAATGGGCATAGATAATGCACATGCGTAATTGGTATTTATGTACTGGGTGTCTCATATTAGATGAACCAATATACGTTTAAAAAAACTATAGGAGATACAACTTTTGTAAAAAGTAGACAAAAAGAGGTACTAGATTTAACACAAGCTACAACTTACGTTGGAAGCAATGTTTTCCACTGGCATGTATCTAAGCTAAGTTGCTCAGATTACAGACACATAAACTTCACGATAGGGGGACATGAACCTAGAGAAGAAACATATCGCAACCCTCAAAAAACGCGCTGAGAAGCCTTTAAGGCAGACCTGGAATCTACACTAAGAGGGACAAAGCAAAAAATAAACAACACACAAATAATGACGAATCAAATACAGGACGCCATTATGTCTGCGTACAATGAAAACTGCCCGCTGGTGATAAGAAAGTACTCGAGAAATGTGCCCTGGTGGAATGAGGAACTCACCAAACTGAAAAAGGAGGCACGAAGATAATATAACAGGGCAACATCGGATAGGGAATCATACAAAAAGGCAATAACCAAATACAACAAGGCATTGAGGAAAGCTAAGAGAGATTCATGGAGAAGGCACTGTGAGGAAATCGAAGGAACTCATGAGGCAGCTAGACATAAGATTCTTTCGAAAGAACCTCAATCACAAATATTTACTCTAAAGAAACCCACAGGGGATCACACCAGAACGCCAAATTAGATCATGAGAAAACTACTAAGGGTACACTTTCTGGGATGCAAAATAACCAATATGTCACTGTAAGACTGCAAAAGTTCAGACCTAGTAAACCCAGAACACTGCTCCAGGGAGGACTGACAGGTAGCAAAATCACTGATAAACGTAGACAAGAGCGTCTGACAACACGTCCCTTATATCTATCTTAAACGCGTCGAGGCGCAGAGGGATCGACACAACAAGCTGCAGGTGGATAGACTGCATGCTTAAAAGCAGATCAGTATATACTTTAATTCTTGAAGAAACTCTTGAAGCTCGGGTTGAGCGAGGATGTCCGTAAGCGGGAGTTCTGTCCCCACTGCTGCGGAACTTTGACATGAACAACTAACCAAATGTCCTTCAACTGGAAGGGCACCAAACATTGGTATATGCAGACGATCTCGTCATTATGGCCCAAGGAAAATTTAACAACACTGTTAGGGATAAAATGCAAACGGCCCTAAACGCAGTCACCAGATGTACGAGAAAGGAGGGACTAAACATAAACCTCTCCAAATCAGCCATAATTGCCTTCACCAAAAGGAGAAATCTAGAGGGCTTGGGACCCCTGAACCTACGAGGTTAAGCAATCAAGATTTTGGGAGAGATAAAATATTTGGGTGTCATCCTAGACTGCAAACTTACCTGGAACCAACATCTTTAGAAAACAAGAAAAAAAGCGCAGATGACTCTTATGTTAATCAGACGCTCTCATGGGAAAACATGGGGCCTGAAACCAAACGTGGTTTATTGGTTATACACTATGGTGGTAAGGCCTATGATAATATACGCATCATTGGTATGGCGGACAAAAATGTGACAAAGAACTGCTCTTACAGAACTGACCAAGGTACAGAGACTTGCTTGCTTAGTTATAACAGGAGCAATTAAAACAACCCCAACAGCAGCCATGGAATATCTCTTAAACCTTCCACCACTTAACCTCATAGTGATGGGAGAGGCAAAAATGAGCTACTTCCGACTGCAATAAAAACCAATTGGTGTCTACGCTAGTTTGGAACACAACAACATAAAAAAGTCAGGTTGGTGGCAACATCCTGGACGAGAGAATAGACAAGATGGTTCCCCAATACTCTTTCAACAAAAACTTTGAGGTAAAAATTACAGATCGAAGTGAGTGGCAGCAACTCGATCTCTCTGGCACGGTTGGAGACATCATCTGGTATAAGAATGGTTCCAAAACCGGGCAGGGAACTGGAGCGGGCGTGTACAGTGAAATGAGGAATCTACAATTCTCCATTCCACTAGGAACACACGGTACTGTATTTCAAGCAGAAATATATGCTTTACTGCACTGTGCAAAAGAAAATAACAGGAGGGCTTAGAAAAACAAGCGGATCTGCATAATAATAGACAGCCAGGCGTCACTAGGGGCACTAGTAAACCCCAAGGTGACGTCCAAGCTGACATAGGAATGCCAAAAAGAACTGGAGGTCCTGGGAAAACGCAACAGGGTAACTCTCCTGTGGGTACCAGGACATTCAGAAATAGAAGGCAACTAAAAAGCGGATGAGCTGGCGAGACATGGATCATCCACACCATACTTTGGACCAGAACCTGCCCTTGGAGTGACCAAAACCATAGCACGAGGGTAAACCAAAGAATGGATCCGAAACAAACACAAGGAATACTGGAAAATCCTCGGTAGAATAAGACATGGAAAGGGCTTCATAAAGGGCCCATCCAAAAGAACGAAGGAAGAACTACTCAGACAAGGTAGGAAAAGACTTCGCATAACAGTAGGGTTGCTAACAGGGCACGATAACCTAACAGGACACCTACTTAAGATAGGCTTACACAATGGGGTTCCAAGTTGCAAAATGTGCGACGCGACGAGGGGAAAAAAACAGCCTACCATATAGTGTGTGAATGTGAAGCGTTAAATCACAAAAGACAGACATTATTTGGGCAACCGAAAATGAACCCACAGGTCTCGGGGCTATACAGACATGTAGAAGGAACAAGACTAATGGGAGGATTGGTATAAAAGACAATGGGAGATTAGGCACAAAAAGGCCAAGAGGCGCTGCCTCCGGTAGTGAAAGACGGCTCCCAGGAAGAAGAAGAAGATAAAACCTTTTGGCTTTTTATTCCTATATTTAAAATTAGTAGTTTTGGAGTTATAACAGTTTAAAACCGGATTTTTTAAATTTTAGTGACGTACCAAGTTAAAAGCGGTCTAAAATTTAAACAAATAGAAAACAGAAACAAATTTAAAATGTTTATCTTAACTTTTTAAAAGCTATCTATGGTGCCCACTATAAGTGGTACAGGATGTGTATGGTCCACTTGTCATTTGTACCATTTAATAGCTTTTAAAAAGTTAAGACAGGAATGCTTTTGCTATATCTTAAACTTTTTTTGCTCAGTTAGTCGTTAAAATTTTAAAATACCGAGATAAAACTGTTTATAACTCTGGAGCTATTTACTTTGGGCATACCAATGTAAATAGCCAAAAAATTTAGGATTTTGTGTGAAATTAAATTATACAATACCATATGGTAGTCTGGTTAAAAAGTCACATTTCGCTAAACAAATTTTGAACTTAACTTTTTTTTATTTTTTTAGTTTTACCTTTATACTAATACATAAAAACAAAATACATAATTTAACTTATGTCTTGTAAAATAAGTTGGAATCATAACTTGTGGCATAATACACAATACCGTTAAGTGGGGCGGTCCTAAGGGGGTAAAGGGGGTAATTAACCCCTCCCTATGATAATTTAAATACAAAAATTTAAATATAAAACTTAAGATGTTTTATTTACTAAAAATTAAATCCCATAATTATTTAATTCCTAAAATTTATAATAAAATAACATTTCTATGATACAAACTCTGCAATGAAAAATAAAATAAAAATATTAAGTTAAACAAATCTAGGATATACTTTTATTAAAAAACCTTAGAAATCATTTCTTTTTCAGGAAACATTACTAACGTAGGCGTAGGTAAAATAAACAAAACCAAAACAGACAAAATATAAATTAACTACAGGAGATTAAAACCCCTTTCTTTTAATTTTAAAAAATCCCTAATAAGAAAGTATTTATTTTATCTATTTTTATTGTTTGCTTATTTATTATATTACTAGACACATTATTTGAAATCTATTTGTGAATATAAAGTAAAGGCAAACCTATCAGACGTTCTTGGGCCATTGTGGACCGAAACAATAATTTTAGTTGTTTTAAAGAAAAAATCTTCGATTCGCAGATGTAAGACTTACCGGCAAAACAATAAGAATAAAAAAAGCTATTTTTATAAGTGAAAAACCATCTTCGTCACAAGTTTTATGGCTTTAAGGACCGTTTCTGGGAAAGGTAAATCATTTATATGGATCCATTTGCTTTTCCATCGAAAACTTTTGTAAGTATTTCAATAATTACATGGGTATATCCAGGTTATCGTGGTGATTTTTAATTTCTTCAAAAATTGTTTTAAAAATGTTATCAACATGTTTTCTATTTTCCCGTAAAATAAATAATATGTCATTTACCACAGACATAGTAGAAAATTTATCCAAATATGTATGTTGCAAAGTTTTATTTCGTTCGTTAGGGACAAAACGTAGGATAAGCAAAGAGTGCTGCAATAAAATTGGTTCACAAAAGTGATGACATCAAAGTCTATATTTTAAAAAATGTATCAGCATCTTTTCATAAACTTATAGTTTGCAGTAGCACCAATATATTTATTAGGCATACCTTAAATATTAAAACTAATTCATGTCATTTGATCCACCTTGTTTGACATAATTTCTTTAAAATTTTATTACCCGAATTTATTAATATTAGTGTGTCTTTTTGCCGACGATTTAAAAAAAAAAGATATAGAATCTTCCTTTACACCCACACAGTTTCTTATTTCCTGCACCGTGCTTGATTTGGAAAAAAAGGGTTAAGGAGATTTTATTATATTTGGCATATGTTTTTAAAGCTTAGAAACTGCTTCTTTTTTTCAGAAATCATAACACAGGTATCCGTACAAATTTTTTTACAGTTAATAAGTTCGAAATCAATTGCTTTCAAAAATAATAGAACAGTATAAGCCAATTTCTTTCCAGTTTACTTAGATGTATGATCTTTATTTTAATTGCCACTGTAACAGTCTATAAATGAAATAAAGCCTTTTCTGATGTTACTATTATTTTCCACATACCTCACAACCAATGATATTTGCGATTTATAGCTTAGATCCGTTGTTTTATCCAACTTTATGCCATAATATTTAAAGAGCTTTATTTAAGTGAATATTGTCTTTTGAATCTCTTGGATATTTTTGCTAATGTATGTTGCTTTTAACTTTATAAAGTGTTATCACTACTATTAGCTTCAAATTTAAGTAGTACATTAAAATTGCCTTCGTTTGTATTATTTGTACAGGAGTTTGTTTTTGATATGTATGTTTTGGCGTCAAAAAAATATTACTGTTTCAATAATGGGACGTATTCTCTACCGGTTTTCATTAATTTGGCACTTTGCTAAGTGGCACTCGAATTAATTCATTTAAGGGTGTAGTTTTTTAATACCAAAATATTTTACAAAAACAAAGCAAATTGCCAAGGTTTTTTTAATAAGTAAGCCATTTAAACGTTTAAAAATATTTGATGGACAAAAAGCATCTAATCTCCTTGTCATTGTGTTTATAAGTTAGAACGAAAATGTGAAATCGGGGTCAGAAAAAAAAATTTAATTATATTTTACGCTGCCAGGTATAGTTTCTGCAGTAAGCTGGTTTTACTTCCCGATGCCAGTAGTGCTCTCCGAATTAAAATCAACAAGTTGAGCATCATTTTTTAAAATTATTGGTTGAGATTCATTTTTATTAATTACTACATTACCCATAACATTTGTAGGAATTATAATTTAAAGACGGCAAACTAGCTTTTTAAAAATTGTTTATTAAAAAGAAGAAAGAGCAGTTACAACTTTATGTCTTACAAGCTTAAAAGTAGGTATGAGAGTGAATCGAAAATCTAGTCAAACTTAAAACGAAAAGGTTCTTATCTCCTGTAATTATGGTTAATGGTATGACCATTAAAATCTAATTAGGAAGAAATCACTAAACCTAACATTAGTACAATTAGAAATAGTAATTATCCTAAGTTTACAGTTCCAGGTCCGTAATTCCTCTCCCCTTAGTGTTGTCAACGTCCTCGTTGATAATTTTTCTAAGTATATTTTTAGATACGGAATTTCGGATTCTTTTTCTATAAACTATTATGTTAATGACTGTAATTACAATTATGATAAAGATTATGAGTCCAGTAAGGGAATAATGAGTTGTTTTACTTAATATGTTTGAATAATCTATTGATTCATACAAATCATTATGCATCTTATCTGGTTCGTTTACATGAAAAAGTCTTATTTGTATACTTTGATTTGTTTACGGATCAAACTTAATGTTGTTGTCTAAAGATAGGGTAATATTATTTGGTTTCGGATAATATTTCTTATTTCCTATAATTAAGTTACATTTACTAAAAACAAGATTACAATTATTTACAATTTGTTTTGAAACAGCGTCACAATTTTCTATTATTTCTATACTTTTTCTAACACAATATAAAAAATGATTGTTTAGTGTAAAAGTGCAATTTCAAAATTGTTAGTGACTCTTGCATATGTACAATTTTTAATTTGACATGAGTCTGTTAACTGATTGCTACAAAACCATTTGTTATTGATGCTATTACACTTTTCATACCATACATTATTACAGTAATATTTACTTGGTGGTACAAGAACTAATTGATTCGCCGTGGGCACGGGGTATATAATTTGCAATTTGCAACTTTTTCTTATAAATAGTGGTATTTTAACAACTAATATTGCCATATTTTCCCTTTGTATAAAGCCTGTTATACAAATTGAAATAATTTCGTAAAATTGATCTAAGGGCCATAATCTATTGTTAGAGTACTGACTTTTAAGAAAACTCCAGATTTCATTTATTTCGTTTAGGTTTAATAATTCGATATCTAGTGCACCACTAGCAGCAAAAGTTATTGTCCTTAGAAGTTTTGTTAAATAAGAATCTATTGCATTAATTTGCGTACAATGATTTTGTATCTGTAATGTAAATTCCAAAAGATTTGCAATATTGATTGTAGCTTGTTTTAGAATTTGGGTGTTGTTGTAAACATGAGTTATATCTTCTTGAAATCTTTTAGAGATGTGTCCAGCAAAAGAACTTAATTTATTTAATTTAAGCATTGTATTAATTTGATTAGTTTTTATGTTTTCAAAGTGTTCATTAATGTTATTTAAATCTTCTTGGTCTAAATTACCTGTAATGAATTTGATACTAGAACCGAGAAAGTTTATCAATCCTCTCCGTTTTCTTTTATTATTATTATTATCAATATTGTGTGTTATTTTATGAAAATTATTAAATGCGTTATTTAATTGGTTATAAAAATAATTAAATTGTATTTGCAAGTTATGTTTGTCTTGAAATGAACTGTTTAACTTTCTTTCTAATGTTATGTGATTAATAAATAAGTGTGTTAATAGTAACTGAATATTTGTTAAATTAAAACTAATATAGGTAGTATGATATGTTTCTAATATTAAACTATTACTTATATTTTCCGAGTAATATCCATTAGGAATTGGCAATATGTCCAGGGTCGTCGTTGATGTCGTTAACGTGATGAGTCTGTAAAGAGGATGAAGTTTTTCTTAGTCTTTTAATTTTTCTTAAATGTACTTTAGTGTTTCTATTGGTCTTTAATTTCCCTTCTATTATGTTTTTTGTTTTTTTTTGTTACTTTAATTGGGGTATATTTTGGTGATGATTTGGTTCGTCTGTCGCTTTTCTTATATATTACTTGGTCATTTCCGATTTCTGGGATACTATCAGCAGTTTTGTTTTGTTTTTCTGTTCGAGATTTCTGATTTGCATAAGTTTTTTCATAAGCTTGTTGCAAAAACGGTAACATTTCTTGTTTTCTTTTTTCATTATATCTCTCATATATTGTTAGGTCATTATTTACGTTAGGTTCATGATAATATGGTCCATATAATAAATTAAATGGGGAAAAACCAGTAGTTGAGTGAATGCTCTGATTATAAATGCAAATGGTAGATATCATTAGGTTGTCTATAGTTTCCTCACTGTCTTTTTGTTTTAATATATTAAGTTTTTCAATTAGGGTAGAATGTAACCTTTCAACAGGGCTGTTCGAAGTTGAATTATTTGGGGTTACGAAATGAATATCGATATTATGCAATTTGCAAAATTCCTGAAAATGATTATTTTTAAATTCGGTTCCATTGTCTGCTACTATACGTTGAGGGACATTGTGATGTGATATGAAATGTCTTAATTTGAGTCTTAAAAGAGTCAATAACTGTAAAAAACAATGACTGTTGATACTGAAAAATATCGATATGAATTGTTTTAAATGGTTTCTCACTTAAAAGGGGTCCTTCGTAAGGTATTTTGTAGGGATTTCTTTCGTATTTGTTTTGTAAGCAGAGTTCACATTGGTTTATTATTAACGTAATATTGTCTCTTAATTTTGGCCAATAATATTCTTCTTTTAGTTTATTATAAGTTTCATTAATTCCGTTATTATTTCGTTGGTGGTAATTTGTAATAATTTCTTGTTGCATCTGGGGTTCCGTAACGTCTTGTAGATATTTATAGGAGATACATATTTTCACGTTATTAGCAAGATGTGTTTTTATTAATTGTTTGAATGTATTCTCTAAATCCTTGTCTTTTATATACAAGGTGGTCAAATTATGTGTGCTTAAAAGTTCTTTTATTACCTTTATTAAATATTTTTCCAGATTTTCTCTTGGAATTCTTATGAACGTATGAATTTTGTTAAAAGGTCTGGTTTGATATTGTTTGTAACTCTCACCATAAGTAATTATTAATCTCCTGGCTGCACAATTAACAGGTAATTCTGAGATTGGCAACAATTTTCCGTCAGGTTCTCTATTTGAGTGAAGAGAGGCTATTGAAGAATTTTCATCGGGAATGGTTTCCTTTGATTTTTCTAGATCGAAATCTTGGAGATTTGCAGTGTATTGTGGTGTATTGGGGATAATTGACTCAGTTTCTAAGACATTTGCTTCGATTCGAGATAATGCATCAGCGACTACGTTTTCTTTTCCTTTTTTATACCTTATCTCAAAGTCGAATTCCTCTAGTTTTAATCTCCAGCGGATTAATCGAGAATTCGGTTCTTTTATTTTAGATGACCAAACTAAAGGGTTATGGTCTGTTTCTATAATAAACTTCTGACCATACAAATAGGGTCTAAAATGTTTTGTTGAATCCAGTATTGATAAAAGTTCCTTTTCAATTGTTGAGTAGTTTTTCTCTGCGGATTTTAACGTTCTTGAATAATATGCTACAGGATGACCGTCCTGTGATAGTACACTACCTATGGCATAATTTGATGCGTCGGTTGTTAATTTAAATTCTTTTTTAAAATTGGGATATGCAAATACGGGCGAGTTCGAAATTATTTCTTTGCATTGATTAAAAGCTTCTAGATATTCTTTATTATCTGGTTTAATGACTGTCCCTTTTCTTAGACATTTGGTAATCGGATATACGATTTTCGAAAAGTTTTTTATAAATCGCCTATAGTATCCAACAAGTCCTAAGAATGCTTTAATTTGTTTTTGCGTTTTAGGAATAGGGTAGTTTTTTATAGCATTTAGTTTAGCAGGATTAGGTTTTATTCCTTCGGGAGTTATTATGTGTCCTAGAAATGCTACTTCTTTTGATAAAAATTCAGATTTATCGAGTTGAATTTTGAGGTTAACTTCCCTAAATTTTTTGAAAATGGCTCGTATGTGGTCAATGTGTTCTGGAAGTGATTTAGAAAAAATGACTACGTCATCCATATACACAAAACAGAATTTATACAGGTAATCTCTTAATATTTCGTCCATCATGCGTTGAAAAGTAGCCGGGGCGTTTTTCAACCCAAAAGGCATTCGCAAATATTCGAAATGTCCATTATTGACCGTGAATGCTGTTTTTCGACAGATTCGGGATCCATTTCAATTTTATGAAATCCTTGTGCTAAATCTAATGTTGAAAAAGTATGTGCATTTTCCTAAATTGTCTAGGATTTCTTCAATACGAGGTAATGGGTATTTGTCCTCTACAGTGTGTTCGTTTAAATGACGGTAATCTATTACTAATCTAAATTTTCTTTTCCCTCATGCGTCAGTTTTTTTTGGAACAATCCAAACTGGAGCTGAGTAGGGAGAAATAGAGGGTCTTATTATTTTATTGTTAATTAATTTTTGTATTTGTTTTTGGATTTCTTCTTGTATAGTAGGTGGGTGTCTGAACGATTTTGTGTAAATTGGGCGGTCGTTAGTTGTTCGTATTTTATGTTTAGTTTGGCTCGTAAAAGTTAGATCGCAATCTTCATGATACATAATATCTTTAAACTGATAACATAAATTTTTAATTTTAGATTTTTCTAACTCGTTGAGGTGGTCGAAACGAAATTGTTTGTCTAAATTAATTTTTGAATATTCCTTAGGTGGGTCAGAAATATCAAAATGGGTTTCGGGAATTACTTTTATTCTTTCATGAAAATTTATTTCTGCTTCTGGAAAAGGGTTAGGTATTGAGCAAGTACCTTCTTTGACATTTACTAAAATATCGGGAATTGTATAATTATTAATTTCGAAAGATGGCAAAAGTGCAATTCCGTCTTTTTGCGTTACAGGTATTTTTAAAACATTATTATTTTTCTGTGGTTCATTTTGAATAGGTTTATTATAAATGATAGAAAAAGGAATTAAATGATTTTCGAGATTTAATGTATTATCATTGTAATTTATTACAGCTTTCATGTTTATTAGATCTTTCGTGCCGATTAATGCGTCGAAATCATTATGCCAATTAATGACGCGAAATTTTATATCGGAATGTATCCCTAGTTTTTTAAAAATGGGTAAAATTAGATTTTTGTTTTCTTGAAATTTTTTCTTACACGCTGTTATTTCAAAAGGTTCGTAAAATAATTTTTCTGGAAAATTTTGAGCAATTTTTGGATTAATTATAGATTCACTGGCGCCTGAGTCTATCAGAACGGTAAGCTGACTTTTTGGTAAATATACGTAGGGTAATTCTATTTGTTTCATTATGTTATTTAGGTTGATTCCTTTTGATAGGCCGGTGTTATAAAATTTACTACATTTTTCATCATCTTTCTCTTCCGAAGTTAAATCTGGCAAGTTTAGGAAATTCGGGTCGTTAATATAATCGTAATCTTCTATTTCGGGGGTTTCATCGGGAAATTCGTTACATTCTATATTAGTAAGTTCTTGAAAACTGTAATTGGGATTAGGTCTTACATTTTGAAAGTGATTATATTTTTGCGTTGGTTCGTTTTTAAAATTATTTGGATGGTAGGTTCTCATGGATTGGGTACCGGTAGAGCCTGGATTTTCTCGTGGTACATTTGAAATTGACATTGGTGTCGGTTTTGGAAAATGATTATTTCTTTGTGGCTTAAAAACATTTATATTTTGCTGCCTAAACGCATGTATATTTGTAGGAAATTTTTGCGATATTTGTCTTGGTTGTATATGAATAGGTTGGCTTGGGAAAGAAGCCATTTGTGATTGATTATGATTAAAATTATTATAGCTATGATTTTGATTATAATGTGGTATGTTAGGAGTGTTTTTATTTATATTTTGTCTATTTAATTGATGTCTAAGGTTAATTTGAGATTCGACTAGGTTATAGTTTGTTATGCAATATATGGCATCATTTAAGGTAGCAAGATTGGTATTTAGTAAATGTGCTTTTAAAAAAGATCATGTGCTTCATCTTTTAGTTTAGATTTTATTGCGAAATGGACATATTTCTTTTGAGTTTTAGAAGTATTATAATTATAAAATGTATTATAAAATTCGTCAATACTTGTAATAAAATATTCTAAATGATCTGGGTTTCCATTAAAAGTTGGCAACAAATTTGCAAAGGCTTGTACATCCATGTTATTAATGTTATTGTTGTCGTTCGTGTTATTTATCGAAATATTTTCAAAAAGAGAGTTTAGAGATTCAACAGGAATGGAGGTACCTTGATTTTGCGTATTTGTTGTGTTAAATAAATTTTCGTGTTTCTTTAAACGAATAGCTAAAAGTTTTTTTATAGCCTGACATAAATATGGCAATTTAGTAGTTACTTACAGTAGTAGAATCGAGGAGATGTCCATAGGGATTTACTTTTGCAATGGTAACACTGAATTGTTCTGTCAGGAACTGTTGTTGTGTTGTAGACTGCCTTCTTGATCTCGTTTGCACTTACTCGTAGCGGTCTTCGCTAAGTGAGTCGTCTTGGAGGTTCTCCTGGATCAACGGACTGCAGAGATGGTTTTCTTTACACCGTAGGTTGCACCGATAAAGACCCGTTATTTAGGAATAGTATTTTAACGAATTAAAATTCGAACTGTACGTGAACACTATCCTGTTCGCAGCGCCAATTATAATTTAAAGACGGCAAACTAGCTTTTTAAAAATTGTTTATTAAAAAGAAGAAAGAGCAGTTACAACTTTATGTCTTACAAGCTTAAAAGTAGGTATGAGAGTGAATCTAAAATCTAGTCAAACTTAAAACGAAAAGGTTCTTATCTCCTGTAATTATGGTTAATGGTATGACCATTAAAATCTAATTAGGAAGAAATCACTAAACCTAACATTAGTACAATTAGAAATAGTAATTATCCTAAGTTTACAGTTCCAGGTCCGTAATTTAGGCACTAAAGAATTCAGAGATTAAGTTCCTTTTATAAAATGGTCTAGGGTTGGTTCCTGCCATTTCTTTATTTAATAAAATAGAAACTTACCGTAAATATTATTTTAGAGTTTTATAATTTTTCGTTATATTTTTTAAAGTTCGCCACGGGACCTGCAAAGTCTAAATGAATGGGAAAAATACAAACTATTTTAATTGTATAATAAATAGGTTTTACTTGGCTTCACTAATATTCTTTTCACAGCTGTAAATCCGCGTAACAAGGTTTACTTGAAATACTTACCTCTTTGAAAATATACCAATGGAAAAATGTAAAAATATATAATAATTTTCTTATCATAAAACCTACTCGATTCATTTATAAAACTTCTAATACTAATGCTAGGAGCATTCGCGAAATAACCCGATATATGCATATGACAAAATAAAAGATAAAAACCAAGCGCCCTATACCACCAACTCAATAAATATGCGAACTACTGCTACTGTTAAAAAAGGCTTTAAGAACCTCTATTTAGAAAAATACAAAAATTACAGTCCAGAAGTATCAGCAGTTTTGTGATAAATAATTAATAGAATATTTTAAAAATATGTCAGGTATTATTCAATAAAATAATACTTTGGCAAAAAGTGTACTTTTCTTTTATATGTGTCCTTCTATCTGGTGATTTGTAACAGATATAAATTAAATTTACCACCCTCTCCCCACTAGAATTTTAAGTTTGCACCGCCTCTAAGTGGGAATTTAAAAAAAACAGATATTTCTGTCTTTACAGTAAAATTTATTAATCTTTTAGTTATTTTGTTTTGTTAACTTAAAAAAAACTGCCTAAAGGATTTAGTAAATGTATTTACTATCTCCATTATTTTATGTTTTATACGTCACTTAAATTATTTAAGATATTAGAGGCATTCCACGGCATTCTGCGTTATTAATTTAGTTCAACACGCTTTGAAATCAAACCACACAAGAGTCAACTGCTGTGGAAGGTGTCGGAAGATTCACGGTTTCAATTAATCCACTTAAGACGTTTAGCGGAACGTCGCAAACAATGTCGTCTAAATATCAAGTTTAGTTACTTGTGATGCAATTCCCTGGAAATTTGCTCTAAAAACTGAAGGTTTCATTTCTAATGTTATTTATTCGTGACAATTTAATTTCACTGTTTTATATATACACATATATATATATATATATATATATATATATATATATATATATATATATATATATATATATATATATATATATATATATATATATATATATATATATATATATATATATATATATATATATATATATATATATATATATATATATATATATATATATATATATATATATATATATATATATATATATATAATATATATATATATATATATATATATATATATATATATATATTCGTTTCAAGTGTCGTGCTTATGCATGGAATCATCTCTTATATATCGTCTGATGTTAGTTTTAAAATAGCATAAAGTTTTCAATGCGAAAAGCGATGGTGGGGTAATAATATTGGTATGTTTAAATAGTTGTCCATGTTTCAGAAACGGCGTTTCCAGGAAAAAAATGTAGAAGTTTTTTTCTTATCAGTTCTTTATGTTTTTAAGGCGGCTACCACCTCACAACAAAATTGCAAAAGACCTCACATTTTTGTTCCTTTTTTTTAGTTTTTTAAGTATAACTCGAAAATAAGCGTTTTTTTTTTCATGATAACTATAATACACAAAATTAAAAAAGATACAATTTCCTACAAATAGGTATAATAACTTGAAAGTCTGGGACAATTTATAACGTCTTTAGACCTTGTTGAAAAAATGGAATTCCTTGACTACTCTCTAAAAAGGTAAAAATATTATTCAAAGTGCCCTACTATCAAGTTCATACAACTCCAAAATAAATTATTTAATGATTTCCAGGTATGTCCTGGTTACATTTAAAGAATTGGCAAACGTAAGTGAGGTCCATAGGTTAACAAGCCTCTTCTTAAAGGAAATGAGGTTTTGATAAAAGAAAACATATTTTAAACAAATTGTTATTTACACGAAAAAAAAAGCAGAAACAACATTTTTAAAATTTTTATATTTATTCGTCGTCTTCATCTGCAGAATTATCACCTAAAACAACGAGAATGCGGACTTTCGATAACTATAATAAAAGCAATGCCGTTGATGTTTATTAAGGACAAAATTTAGTATGTCTTTGCACGATAGACTTTAATATTATTCAAAAAGAAGAGATAAAACTGAAAATGAAATTTGGCTTATCAATATGTGACTTTAAAATGCATTGAATGACGTGTTCAATTGTTTTTGACGATTTCCGGTTTCACTGGAAAAGACCTCAACTTTTGAATTTTAAATGGAACACCCTGTATTTTTTTACCTATTCGATAGAAAATGACATCCTAAATACAATGACACCCCATAAGTCAACTTTTTACATTTTCCTTTAAAAATATTTTATTTTTTAAAATTCAATTTAGAGTGCCACGACGTCGTTAAAACAACCAATTTTGAGTCAAGGAGGAGTGAAAAAATAGTTTTAATTATCTGACGTATTTTATTTCTTTTCCAGAAAGGTAAAAATATTTCAAAATTTTATTTGTAGACATAACTCATTTTTTTTTAATGGAACGATGGTGGCTTGTTGGCATATTCACAAAGTGCATAATTTGATACCCCACATTTGGTATTTGGAGTTAAATCAACACGTAAAAAGCTCAAAATAGGCATAGTAGTTGTTGCTTATGAGAATAATAAAATTATTGTACTATTATTATTGATTATATTATTTGTAGGTATTTAAATCAAAATGCCTTATGAAAAAACACAGCATTAACTTTAAATCACTAACTCGCATTTAATTATTAAACTATGTAACACCATTGTTTACCACTGTAATGTATCTAGGTAGAATTATCCTTATTTTTATATTGTGCTAAAGGTCCCTAATAATTCGTTAGAATAGATATTTTTATACTCTATGTGTACGCATTAACATGTACTGCTGCTTTTGGGCATATTTAGTAATAAATGAATACTCACTTAGATTGGTGTTTTATATTTATGAAAGTAAATTATTCAAATTAATAATTTCCAATTAAACCCCAGTTAAGAACCACGTGTAAAAATTTTCGGTTATTCAGAAGTTGTTTTTTGAAGTGAAAAACTGAGCAAATTCTAGTGATTAGTTTGACGGCAATACAAAATGGCTCCTCCACAATCTGGTAATACGAGTGCTTCGGTTTCTAAAGTAGAATGTGTTGGACTTTTGGGTTCTTTAAATAATTTTGATCCAAAAAGTTCAAACTTTTCTGTGTTTAGTGAAAGACTCAAGCAATTTTTTATTGCTAATAGCATTTCTAATGAAGAGCGTAAACGAGCAATTTTACTAAATACTCTTTCAGAGGACTGTTACGTATTAGACGTATTAGTTCGAAGTTTGTGCCTGCCTGAACTGCCAGAGTCTAAGAGTTTTGAGGAGTTAATTAAGTTACTTACGGAACATTTTTCGCCGGTTAAATCTTACTTTGCAGAACGGTTTAAATTTTACAATTGTAAAAAAGTGTCAAGTGAATCAGTGGCTGATTGGGAGGCAAAAGTAAAAAGTTTAGCTTCAAATTGTGGCTTTGGTACTGAGCTTTCCACAGTCATGCGAGATATTTTTGTCATAGGAATTAATGACGAAAAAATTATGGAACGACTTTTTGAAGAAGATGCTTCAAAAGTCACATTTAAGCAAGTTGTTAAAACTGCTCTTAGCAAAGAGTCTGCCTTACGCGATCATAAGGAAAGAAGTGTCGGCACTGCAATAAAATCAGAACTAGTTTATTTTCAAAACGCAAAAAGTTCTGGAAGCCAAACGCGTCAAAATCCAAGAAGGGAAAATGGTGTTGGTAATAACAGATCTAGTGTTAAAAATGAATCAGGTGGTAAGAGTAACCAATCTCCAAGTAAGTGCTTTGTATGTGGTCGTAAAAATCATTTATCTAATGACTGTGTAAACGGATGGTTCCAAAACCGAGCAGGCAACTGGAGCGGGCGTGTACAGGGTGTCCCATTTTGGTCGCTAATATAGGCTAAATCGGAATCTGTAAGAGTTATCGAAAATCTGACCAAGCACTCACGAGCTCTTTTTTGAGGAAAATAATAATGGCGGAAACAGATCACGGCTATCGCGATTTGTTTGAGAGCTACAGGGTAATTCTCGGATTTCGGCCATTTTGAAATAAGTCCGTATTTTCTTTATTATAGAAGATATTAAAAAACTAAAAGCAGGTTCTACAGGCACTTTTTTATGAGTAATTCAGTGGCGTACTCGGATTTTTTCTATTGTTTATAGTTTTTGAGAAAAGGTAATAAACTAGGTTTTTTTAAATGGGACACCCTATATATTATTAAATTAAAAAAATCTACGTTGAATTCTAAGCATTTTTCATATAAAACACTTTGTTCCTAGTCCTAACCGTTTTCGAGATTTTGAATTTTTAAATATATTTAAAAAAAAAAATTAATGGCTGGAGAGCCTGAACGGTTTATTTATGATGATGAGCTAAGTAGCTTCCACCTCGGGTTTTAGTATGGTATCCATCTTTCTCTGTTTTGAATAACATTTTATATACCTAAGTAAAGTAAATTCCCTGGGAAATAAACAAATAGTATTATATATTACAATATTTAACATACAAAATACAATTAACAAATAAAACGAAACAAACTAACTACGAAATTTCAATCAAAATATTACATTAAGTGTTCAAACGTTTGCCCATTATTGTTTATACAAAGATGGCATCTCCTGAGCACACTACGAGTCGTTGCATTCCGAATGTGGATATTGGAAATACTCTGAATGGCTTGTTCGAAAATTAATTTGCAGTTCATTTATATTGTTTACTCGGTTTAATAGATTTTATCTTTTAATAAACCCCAAAAGAAGAAATCCAGTGGAGTCATGTCAGGTGACCTGGCTGGCCACCTGACAGGTCCGTTATTAGCAATCCACTTGGCACCAAAATTAGTATTTAAGTGATCCACAATTCTTGCCGCGTTATGGGCTGGCGCCCCATCTTGCTGGAAATAGAGTTCTTGGCTTTCTCTTAAAGGAAGATTATCTATAAAATTAAAATGTTTCTTTCTAAAATATTTTAAGTATATTTGAGAATTTAAATTTTCGTGAAATATTTCATAAGCAAGAACTCTATCTCCTAGCAAAGCCACCCAAACATTAAACCCAAATCGTCCTTGACGTACCCTTTGTACCTGTTGATGAGGGTTTTCTTGGGCCCATTGGTGTTGGTTGTGCCTGTTAAATATACCATCGCTGGTCACTCGTGATTCGTCAGTCCATATGATTTTACCGGGAAAAGCCTCATCGGCATTTAATTGTTGGATATACCATTCACAAAACTGGATTCTTCTTTCCGCATCGCCTTCAATCAGAAGATGAGTCTTGCGTGACGTATAGCATTTATACTTGAGCTTTTTTAATATACGGCAAGATTTTGAGCGAGGAACTCCAATATTTGTTTCAATGATTCTGGTTGAAGTAGTTGGGTCGGCACCGACGCAAGCCAATACGTTAATGCTAGTTACTTCGTTATTTTCCTTTCTGTAACTTTTTGCCCTCGGTTTTTTAAATGATCCGAAGTTTATCAAATTGTCTACAAGTCTCTTGAAAATTGTCGGAAATGGCTGTTGACGTTCTGGATACCGCTCATAGTATAAATCACAAGCGCTCTGGCTGTGCTTATTAGATTCAATATAGCATTCAATCATATTATACTTCTCAAAACTTGCATATTTATCCATATTAACGTTTTAAAGGCAAAATAAATTTAAACTGACAGCTAACGAAAAAAATACGTGTATGCATAAGATGACAACTAGGAGCCATGTAGTGTGGTCCATGGCCTACTAAGGAATCCTATCATATAGTTTATCTTTTCGGTTGTGAATGCTTATGAAAACCATTTGTATTAATAAATATTTGATATTTTTGAAACTGACAATTCTTAAAGCATTTCTAGTTAACCTGAAGCTGAGAAGCTCTAAATAAACCGTTCAGGCTCTCCAGTCATTATTTTTTTAAATATATTTAAAAATTCAAAATCTCGAAAACGGTTAGGACTAGGAACAAAGTGTTTCATATGAAAAATGCTTAGAATTCAACGTAGATTTTTTTAATTTAATAATATATAGGGTGTCCCATTTAAAAAACCTAGTTTATTACCTTTTCTCAAAAACTATAAACAATAGAAAAATCCGAGTACGCCACTGAATTGTTCATAAAAAAGTGCCTGTAGAACCTGCTTTTAGTTTTTTAATATCTTCTATAATAAAGAAAATACGGACTTATTTTAAAATGGCCGAAATCCGAGAATTACCCTGTAGCTCTCAAACAAATCGCGATAGCCGTGATCTGTTTCCGCCATTATTATTTTCCTCAAAAAAGAGCTCGTGAGTGCTTGATCAGATTTTCGATAACTCTTACAGATTCCGATTTAGCCTATATTAGCGACCAAAATGGGACACCCTGTACATTGAAATTATGAATTCACAATTCTCCATTCCACTAGGAACGCACGGTGCTGTATTTCAAACGGAAATATGTGCTTTACTGCACTGTGCGAAAGAAAATAACAGGAGGGCTTATAAAGATAAGCGGATCTGCATAATAACAGACAGCCAAGCGTCACTGGGGGCACTAGTAAACCCCAAGGTAACGTCCAAGCTGACATAGGAATGCCAAAAAGAACTGGAAGTCTTGGGAGAGCGCAACAGAGTAACTCTCTTGTAAGTACCAGGACATTCGGGAATAGAAGGCAACGAAAAAACGGATGAGCTAGCGAGACAGGGATCATCCACACCATACTTTGGACCAGAACCTGCCCTTGGAGTGACCAAAACCACAGCACGAGGGCAAACCAGGGAATGAATCCGAAACAAACACGAGGAATATTGGGGAAACCTCAGTGGAATTAGACATGGAGAAGGCTTCATAAGGAGCCCATCCAAAAGAACTCAGACAAAGTAGGAAAAGACTTCGCATATCGTTAGGGTTGCTAACAGGGCACGATAGCCTAGGAGGACACCTACACAAGATAGGCTCATACATTGGGGGCCCAAGTTGCAGAATGTGCGACGAGGGGGAAGAAATAGCCTACCATATCCTGTGCGAATGTGAAGCATTGAATCACAAAAGACAGGCATTATTTTGGGCAACCGAAAATGAGCCCACAGGAATATATCAACCAACCAGTCTCGGGGTTATACAGACTTGTGGAAGAAACGAGACTAATGGTAGGATTGGTATAAATGATAATGGGAGATTAGGCACAAAAAGCCCAAGAGGCTGCGCTGCCTCCAGTAGTGAATCAAGACGGCTCCCAGGAAAGAAGAAGAAGAAAGGGGTAAAACAGCAGTTTTAAAGTTGTTTAAAAACAAGATTTTCTTAAGAGTGCATTTACGCTACACCTTAAGGGTCGGGCGAAAGGACGCGGAGACGGTGGGCGAAGACTAACAAACTCCCACTACCACAATTTTCGTATAGTCGCATTAAAAATATTATATTTTATTTAGGTCCTTCCAAACTCGGTGTATCGATGCGATGTTGTTTCCGATTGCAAGCCTACAGGAGATAAAGTTTTTCGGTAACTATTTTTCACTTAAATGACATAAATTATACAGCATTTTAAAAGTAAAGAAATACTCTATGCCTCTGCTGTAACGGATTTTTAAAATATGAGTCGAGTTAGGAAAAAATATTATCTAAAGATAACCGATTTTATGGTGACTTTCACTCAAGGAAAAATTAAAAACTAAATCCAAATTTAAAAGTTGAAAAAGAAGAAGGAAACATTACACTTGAAGTTACATTAGTATAATCACTCTGGGTGTGATAAAAATGCTGCTATTTAAGTAAATATTATATTTAATTTGTTTGTATGTATGTATCTATGTATGTACGTATATAAAATATAACGAAAACAGGATTAGCAATTACTTTTTTATTTAATCTTTTGTTTTTTAAGAAACCCCTTCAATAGAACTTTATAGGAATGGAGAACTGGGGATACTTAATGCTTTTATGTTTTTTAGTGTATTTAAATTAAAATAAAAAAATTCTTCTAGTTTTACTGGTTATCATGATAGCCACTATTATCTTCTTTCTCTACTACCGGCAACCTAGTACAATAATTTATTTTATATGGAGAACATATTTACTAAAAACATGTAACACAGAGTTCTAATGGAAGCTTATTATTACAGATTTTTTAAAAAATACGGAAATGTGGCCCTACAATGTAAAAAATATTTAAAGTCATCGTTTCTAGGGCAGGATGGATACAGAATTAATAGCTAATTATATAAGAAAGCAGGATTTGGCTTTAAGTCCTGTATTTTTTTTCAGTTTCGCATTATTATGTTTTTAGGCACCTTGTATATTTTACTTTAAATTGGACGCACTAATATTAGTTCTTCTTTAACGTAAAAGAGAATTCGAAAATAAAAGAGTTTTCATATGCAGTAAATAAGGCCCTTTTTGGAAATATTTTTTTCCAAAACTAAATTATACTTGCACAAATATCTTTAAAATGGGTTTTGCGTAAATAAAATAAAATGTGTACATACATAATACATAGGTACTATTATTTTTTTTTAGATAACCACTCAATTTAA
>JAHBCN010012391.1:0-26821 GCA_019359885.1 Listronotus oregonensis
TATTTCTCCACCAGGTCCAGACTTTAATAAATCTGAGATCCTGTGGGAGAGATCACCCCTCCGAAACAAGGTGTCATTGCCAAAGATTGCGAATCTTAGTCGTACCCACGAACACATTTGTTCCCCTATTCATCATCCGCACATGCGGCACTCGGCGTGTTCCGCTAGGCCGATATTGTGCATGTGGGTGTTTAAATCTGCAGTCCTCTAGAGTTTTAAGGACCCTTAATTGCCCAGTAGTTTGACAGTACATTGTTGGTTCGGTGGGTTTAAAAGGCCCTTTCGATATCTGAGACCCGGAAGTCCATCCCAGTACCGAAGATTTTCTTTGGCCAAGCTTTTATGAACTGCTTGGCCATTCCATAAGATATACTGATGACCGGTTCCGGCCCGTGAATTTCGTTTCCGCCCCCTTTGGCAAACAGGTCTGCGGATGCATTACCCTCAGGCCGGTGTGTCCAGGTATCCACAGTAATGTAACCTTATTGTTTTGACCCAGTTTGGTCAGCTCCTTGCAATTCCAGACGGTTTTCGAATTGAACCGGCTGGATTCAAACCTTGAGCTGCTTGACTATCGGAGAATATTTTAACTGTTACGGGGCAGTGCAGATCAACCAGCGATCTAGCCCCAATCTCAATAGCAAATACCTCCGCTTGAAATATGGTTGCAGAGTGCCCAGGCTGAAGGAAAACTCTGCCCTCGGCCTCTGTCCATATTTTCCCAGCTCCAACACCGTCCTTGGTTTTGGAGCCGTCGGTGTACCAACAGATGTCAGCCCGGAGCAGGTCGGTCGTTTTTCGACCTCCTCCTTTGTGGGTAATCATTAGGCAGGCCTGTCTTCTGTGGGATATGTCCAACTTCATGGCTATTTAATAAAACAAATAAACATAGCGATATAGCATGATAGTGATAATGATAAAGCTTATAGTTTTTTGCATTTTGTGATGTAACCATTAAAGTCAGAAATACGGTATGCTACATAAAATATGTTTAAAATTTTAAGGAAAATGCGAATCTCAAATAAAAAAGGGGAATCGTTTAAAATAAAATAGTAGAACCAGGTCCAGACTTTCTAAAACACCCTGTATAGGTGAAAGGAAGTTTTTTAAAAAATATATATTTAGAACCATTAAACTTTTATACTAAACTTGTTTTTCCTAAACGTGAAATAAAAAAGTTTATGGGGGGTTACATTTATAAACGGACACTCTGTACAACCTCATAAATGCACTGGCCTATAAGTAAATACAAGAATATCTTAAAAGGCAAAAAAACGCCTATAAAAAATAAAATTATTTAAACTAAAACTTTCAAAAGTTTATTTCGAAATTTCCTACAAACATACACATCCCAATTACTCTGGTTTCTTTACCCACCTTAAGTGGATAAAATAATTTCTAATAAAGTTCTTAAAAGTTAAATCAAGTTTAAACGAACGGATTAAGGACGACTGGCTAAATCCATTAAGTAAATTAAAACTTTTAGATTTGAAATCGTCTAACTAGAAATTTAAATATAACCTTCAATTATGTTTCTTAAACAAATTCCAACAAATCCTACAATTAAATTCATTAAAAGCTTTCTTTTAAGAAACACATTTAAATTGCGTGTTTTTTTCTTACATGAAGGACAAACATGGTTTATTTAGACTGGGCACTAATACAGATATTTTGATAATATTATTTTTCTTCTCATATTTTCTTTTGCACTCTGACCAAATCATTTCGATTGGATTATATTGACAATGGACGGTGGGAGGCGAAGAACTTTATGACCAAAAGGTTTTTATTCTCAAGGAAATATTTTTTTTAAACTTCCCTTTTTCTACCAAATCCCAGAGTTAGTCTTTTATAGCTGTTTCAGGAAAGACAATATTTTCTTCGGAAAGCACAAATTATTTTTGGTTCAAGATTTGCGGGTATGTCTTTTTACCAGCTGGAGTGGTAGCTAACGTTGTCCATGATAATAAATGATTTGGGCGGCAAATTTGGAACAAGTTGTTATTTAAAGGAAAGAAAATGTTTTTATAGTATTAATTTAGATGTCTAGTATAATTAGAAACATATATTCACTTCATCCCATCACGAATCCAAATTCCAAGGCAATTCTCAAATCCAACCCTAGCACATTAATCAAAACGGAAAAAATGTTAGGCGCAAGTGTAAAGGTATTGGTAATTGATCCCTAACAATGGTTTCTTTTTGAAAAAAAGCAACTTTTACCACCTTTACTGCTTTTGAAGAGCTTGTGCTTTGGTATCAACCTGCCAGGTATTTCTAAAGATCTTTTACTGAATATCAATGTTTTATCAAGAAATACTGGAGTAGACCGTTTTAAAGTACACTCATATTTTTTGTGTGTATTCTCTCAAAAATTTAATTCTTTTATTAAAAACATCTGGTAAATCCATGAGATACTTTCGGTTGTTAGTTTTCTTCCACTAAAAGCCAATTTCTTTTACCCATTTCCGCAAAACTAATGGAGAAGTTAAAATGATTGCTCATTTCATCATTTAATTTTTGATGGAGAGATTTTATGGTAATATGCTCTTTTAGTGCATACATGCGATAAATGGTATCCCGGATCTTGCTTTTTAAGTAGTCAAGTAATTTTGATATGCTCTTTATTGCTTGTTGATGATACTTCTTTAAAACTTTTTGCGATTTTTATAAGGTCCTTTTTCAAAAAAATTATTCTTTTTGTTTGCACTCTTTACTTTGATTTCGGCAAAATTTTTCTCAATTTTAAAAAGTTCAAGCGCAAAAATTTCCTTGAATTTAATCTTTTTTCTTTAGCTCAAAAAAGCCAATATAAAAATTTGAATAATGAGCTGGCTTTCGTCGTTTAGCGCTTATTTCCTATTTTTTCGGCATTTTTACTTTTACAGCATATTTTTTTTGACATGCGAAATTTTAAACTTGGGAATTTGATGATGTGAGTGGGGTCTTCCTTTTTAAAGCCTTTTTTCACCCTTTCTTAAAAATTTTATCTATTTTACTAAACTAATACTAAATGTTTATATAAGTCCTTCTTTTTTTTGCTCCCCAAAGAATCTTTTTTTATTCATGAATGGGGGTTTGCGCCCGTTTTTATGATAAAATTGTTTTTAAATTTAACTAATTTTATTGAAAAAAACATTTGCATTTTGTTTGACGGACAATAAACTGTTACCAAACTTTTTCCGATTTTAGTCCATTTTTTTTTAAAATTAAATATTGCTCTTGCACTCATTTCGTTGCGGCATCTGCCCTTTTTCCCCAAAATTTTGAAAGTTAAAGGCAACCCCTCAATTTTTGTTTTCCCCCCAAAAAAAAGCCAATAAATTTAGAAAAATGAGCTGGCTTTGCTCGTTTAGTCGCTTACGTTTTTTTTTGGGCATTTTTTTTTACACCAGGTTTTTTTTTTTTTGACAATGCGAAATTTTAAATTTGAGAATTTGTCATAATGGACAAGTACATTGAAATAAGAAAACACATGACTTTTTTGGTAAATTTATGGTTTCTCTCTGCAAAAGTGTATCAGTTAAGGATGCAAAAAAATGTGGGAAAATTCAACTATATAAGCTATTTTTCAAGATATTTCTGTGAACACCGCGTGCCGTTGGGATGGGATCTACAATTTTACAACCCACGTAAAATTGTAGGTCCTGTCTGGCTGACATATTAGATGGGGGTAGTATGGAGGTGGTAATTATTTGTTATGTCCGTGGTGCTACTACCGCGTTGTCCAAAAGATGTCGTGAAATGTAATATCTGCATGATTTGGTGCTTGGACAGCGTTGCAAAAAAAGGGAAAAACAGGTTAAGCATCTAAAAACCTGGCACTTACAATTCCTAGTACAGTAACGGCCATTAAATCTTGGGCAATTCTTTTTCCCTTTTGTAAAATAGGCTTATGCCATCTTCTACTGAATATAAATACCCGCTGAAAAACCTAATAAAGGAACAGGTGTCCGTTGCCAGCGTCTAAAAATATTTTTTTAAATGTCAAACTTAACTTTGAATTACAAAGTATTGATTATTATTCATTGTATTTAACAGAGAGGCTGGCCAAAAAGGGATGTGGCGGAAGAGCTTAACATCCCAAAGAGTACTATTTATTTTGTTAAAAAAAATGGCAGGAAACACACTCCTTTAAGAGAAGAGCTGGATCCAACCATTTAAATCTGTAGTTACAGCAAAAACGAAAAGCAATTTCCCAGCATCGGTTAGAAAGGCACGGCGAAGAATAAGGCGAATATCCGAATTTCGCTGCCACCCGGCAGCCTTAAACCCGTTTTTAACAGATGCAAATAAAGAACAACGCATTGTATTTGTTTTACAATTTTACTTGGAACCTCCGATTTTTTTGGGAAAATATAATATTCACCGATAAAAAAGGGTTTTAGATATGCTACAATGGGATACTTAAGGTATACAGGCCTCAAGGAACACGATTTGATGAAAAATATACCCAAAAGGACAGAAGTAGTGGGCGATTTTCGGTAAATGTTTGGGGGTGGCTGACTGCACAGAGACTTGGTGTATGTTATTTTATCGAAGGAAGGTTCAATGCGGAGATATATATCGATCTACTACAGAATATCATGCTTCCTTCTGTACTGGCTCGATTTCCGAACAGAAATTTTATCTTTCAGCAAGATAAGTGTCCCGTTCATACGGCCCGGCAAGTCCCCCTAAAGTTACAGTCATTTTTTATATGGGGAAAATTTTCAAAAAATTATAAAATAATAATAATTTTAAAATAATTATAAAGTCCCTTAAAAAAGTTGTTCCACCACAAAAATTCGTATAAAGGTACCCCATTGTATACCTAATCAAGATGCAAAAGGAATTTCACTTGCGACCAGTCTGACTATAGAAAATCACCCCCTAAAGTTACAGTCATTTTTTATATGGGGAAAATTTTTACAAAATTATATGGTACCCTTAAAAAAGTTGTTTCACAAAAAAAAATTGGTACGAAGGTACTTCATTGCATACCTAATCACCACGCAAAAGGAATTTCTCTTGGGACCCGTCTGACTATAGAAAATCACCCTCTTAATCTTAAGTTACAGTCGTTTATTATATCGATTTTTTTTTTAAGTATAAAGTACCCTTAAAAAAGTTGCTCCACAACAAAAATGTATATAAAGGTACCTCGTTGCATACAAAATTCCCATGCAAAAGGAATTTTACTTGCGACTAGTCTGACTGTAGAAAATGACCCCCTAAAGTTACAGTCATTTTTTATAAGGAGAAAATTTTCAAAAAATTATAAAGTACCCTTAAAAAAGTTGTTCCACAACAAAAATTGCAAACCATGCAAAAGGAATTTCACTTGCAACTCGTCTGACTATAGAAAATCACCCCCTAAAATTACAGTCCTTTTTTATATAGGAAAATTTGTAAAAAATTTAAAAGTACCCTTAAAAATATTGTTTTACAACAAAAATTTATATAAAGGTACCTTATTGCATACCTAATCCCCATGCAAAAGGAATTTCACTTGCGACCAGTCTGACTATAGAAAATTAGCCCCTAAAGTTACACTCATTTTTATATAGTAAAAATTTTTAAAAATTATAAAGTCCCCTTAAAAAAGTTGTTCCACAAAAAATTGGTATGAAGGTACCTCATTGTATACCTAATCACCATGCAAAAGGAATTTCACTTGCTACCCGTCTGACTAAAGAAATTCACTCCCTAAAAATACAGTCATTTTTTATAAAGGATTTTTAATTTTTTTTTAATGTAAAGTACCCTTAAAAAAGTTGTTCCACAACAAAAATTGGTATGAAGCTGGCTATTGCATATCTAATCACCATGAAAAAGGAATTTCACTTGCGACCCGTCTGACTATAGAAAATCACCCCCATTTTTTATATAGGATTTTTTTTTTAATTGTAAAGTACTCTTAAAAAAGTTGTTCCACAACAAAAATTGGTATGAAGCTGGCTATTGCATACCTAATCACCATGAAAAAGGAATTTCACTTGCGACCCGTCTGACTATAGAAAATCATCCCCTAAAGTTACAGTCATTTTTTATATAGGAAATTTTTAATAAAAATTGTAAAGTACCCTTAAAAAAGTCGTTTCACAACAAAAATTGGTATGAAGCTGGCTATTGCATACCTAATCACCATGAAAAAGGAATTTCACTTGCGACCCGTCTGACTATAGAAAATCATCCCCTAAAGTTACAGTCATTTTTTATATAGGAATTTTTTTTTAAATTGTAAAGTACCCTTAAAAAAGTTGTTCCACAATAAAAATTTATATGGAGTTACCGTATTGCATACCTAATCCCCTTGCAAAAGGAATTTCACTTGCGACCCGTTTCAACACTCAAGTACGTCGAGGGCCGAAAAAATCAAAATGAATTGATCCAACTCCGCACCGTTCGAAATTTTTATACGATCGTCTTAAAGTCATAAAAAAGCTGGAAAAAGGTTTTTGGCGCGATGTTACCCTTGAAACCACCCTTTCAACCAAGTACGTCCGAGGGCCGAAAAAAAATTCAAAATGAATTGATCCGACTCTCGCACCGTTCCGAAATTTTTATACGATCGTCTTAAAGTCATAAAAAAGCTGGAAAAAGGTTTTTGGCGCGATGTTACCCTTGAAACCACCCTTTTTCAACCTTCAAGTAGGTACGTCCGAGGGCCGAAAAAAAATTCAAAATGAATTGATCCAACTCTCGCACGGTTCCGAAATTTTTATACGATCGTCTTAAAGTCATAAAGAAGCTGGAAAAAGGTTTTTGGCGCGATGTTACCCTTGAAACCACCCTTTTTCAACCTTCAAGTACGTCCGAGGGCCGAAAAAAAATTTAAAATGAATTGATCCAACTCTCGCATCTATCTGAAATTTTCATACGATCGTCTTAAAGTCATAAAAAGCTGGAATCAATCACATGAAAGAATTTCACTTGCGACCAGTTTGACTATAGAAAATCACCCTTAAGTTATAGTCATTTTTTATAAATGGAACATTTTTAAAATATAAAGTACAGCTTAAAAGTTTTTAAAAAAAAAATTAAAGTAGAAGGTACCTTGTTGATACCTAATTTCATCTACAAAAGAAATTTCACTCGACCATAGAAAATCACCCCCTAAAGCTAGTCATTTTTTATAAAGGGAAAAATTTAAAAAACTCATAAAGTACTCTTAAAAAAGCTGTTACACAACAAAAATTGGTATGAAGGTACCTCATTGCAGAGTTAATCCCATGCAAAAGGATTTTTTCTTGCGAACCGTCTGATTATAGAAAATCAATAATTTTCTCCTATATAAGTATCGACTGCAACTTTAGGGGGTAATTTTCTATAGTCAGACGGGTCGCAAGTGAATTTTTTTATAGGCTGATTAAATATGCAATAAGGTACCTTCGTACCAATTTTTGTCGTGGAACAACTTTTTTAAGTGACTTTATTTTTTATTTTTTAATTTTTCCCATATAAGTAATGGCTGCAACTTTAGAGGGTGATTTTCTATAGTCAGACGCCGCAAGTAAAATTCCTTTTGCGTGGGGATTAAGTCTGTAATGAGGTATCTTCATACCAATTTTTGTTTTGAAACAACTTTTAAAAGGGACTTTATAATTATTTTAAAATTTTCTCCTATATACTTATATAAGTAATGACTGCAACTTTAAGAGGTAATTTTTTTTATACTACGGGTCGCAAGTGAAATTCCCTTTGCATGGTGATAAATAGTGCAATAAGGTACCTTCGTACCAATTTTTGTTGTGGAATATTTTTTTTAGGGTACTAAGAAATAAACAGGCGGAAATTCTAATGGGCTGTCAAATTTAGCTGCTAACTTCACATTTTCGGCTGCCTAAAAAAAGCTGCTAACTTCACTTTTGGCTGCGTTAAATGGCTGCTAATTTCACTCCTGTTGTATTTCTCGACTTTTGTTATCTGTTGTTAGTTAACTATCAGACGTTCTGGTAGTACTGGGTTCTTGCTGATGACCATATATTTAGTTTTTTGTATGTTAAAGTTCAGATCATAGTTTTGGCTTGATTCTGAGATACATGATATTAGGGTTTTTATCTTGATAACTGCTAATTGGTTATAAGAGATGTTTTTAATGATACGTAGATCTTTTTCATCGAGACGAACTGTTTTTAATTTTGATATTAAATCGTCATGTTTGACCCTATCGAAGGCCTTCTGATACTCAACAAAACACACATATATGTCGCAGTTCACGTCCCTGCACGGATGAAAGAGGACTTGAATAGCAAAAAGAGCGTCTCTTGGCTTTGTTGGTGAAAAATCTGGATAGTCGAGCTTTGTAGCCCCCAAAAATTCTGAATAATACACATCTTAATCGATGAAAAGCACAATTAATGGTGATCAAAGCAAGGACTGCTACTGGTATTGCAAACAACCAGCTTGCTGTCAGTCTGACGTCCCACACTGCGCTCGCAACCAATCCTCTGCCATAGGAAGGTAACAACCACTTAACATAACTTTCCTAATTTTTTAAGAATACCTATGTGGATTTACGGATTGAATTAAAATTTTAAAAACGAAATAAATAAGTTACTTTTTTAAAAACTCAAAATTTTAGTTTTTTTTTCAATTTATCTCAAACCGAAAATACTGAAACTTGGCGCAAGCACAATAAGGTTAACAACAAAATTATTTAAAAACTTTTAACCGTTCCTCTATCTTTGGGACACCCTTTATACTGCACCTTAGAAGCATTTTTTATACACTGAGTAAAGCATACCTATCAGGATTTTTTTCATTTTTAGTTTTAGTAGAAAAGGCCTTTACCTAAGTTAAAAAAAAACTTTTTATAACAAAATTCGTATACTACTTTTACGCTTAATTGATTTTGATTTTGCATAAAGATTCTGGAGAGTCCTAACGAATCCCAAATCTGACGATGCATAAATTCCCTTATTGAATCTGAATGAAATTTTCCTTTAGTAATGGTGCCACTGCTTAAGTTACACTTACACGGTTCAAGAAACTTTAAACAGCAAAATAGATTTACGATCTAATATCATTTTGTCCTGAGCGTGCAATTATTAGAAGGAACTGAGATGACCCAAAATCGTGACAAGAGCTCGACGTTTTTAATACTGATAAAGATAAAAAAAAACATTTACGATACAGAGCTGTTTTATAAGTTATTGCTATTTCTTCAGCTTGGAGATTTTACTTATTTTTTAAATAAAATACTCTGTTTTAGTAAATAGAATTTGTTTTAAGGGTTTCTTAACTCTAACAGCTTTTTTATGTGGATAATTCCTTCTCTTTCTCTTGACTGCCTTTTAAGCACATTATTATTAAAAGATGTTCCTGAAGTACAATAAAGCTAAAATAACACCTTTTTTTATTAGGATGGCGTTTTAACGAGATAAAAGTCCCTAAAACGTTTTAACTTAAGCTTACCTCCATTCTTGTAAGTGTTAAAATAAATCTAAAAAATCTGGAAACATTTGTAAAAGCAGCTTTCATAAACATTTAATAAAACCGGGTGCGAAAATAATATATTACGTATCAAGTGCAGAAAACTAGAACTTTACTTGACAATTATGGTACGTTTGAATCCGAGCAAAGCGAGGATTTAAGGGGTTACATGGGTTTTACGGTTTCATAAAATCAATTTTTTTTATTATCTTATTAAATTTTTACATCTCTAAAATATTGTTCTAAATTTTCAAATTTATCCCCGTAATAGTTTCGGAGATACAGCATTTAGAAGTCGAGCGCTCGAGGCAAGCTAGGCTAAGCGCGCCGCAGGTATGCCAGAGCAGCGCTCGTCTATTGTTAGTTCGTCCTTCTTGTCCATTTCTTTCACTCTCTAAGGGCAACTACTAGCGGATGCGGAGAGCTTTCGAAAACTATTTCCAATCACGAACATTTTACGACATTAGCCGAAGTCGAAATTTTTTCCACTTTTATTATCACTCAAAACTTCAAACGCGTTTATTTCGAAACTATGTTTTCAAAGTCGAGAACTACTTAATCGATCTTCATGAAATTTTACACAGGTCTTCGAGATACAATTCACAAGGACTTGGACAAAGGAACACTAATGAGTATATAAGAAGTAGCTAAAGCACTTGCAATTAGTTTAAGAATGGTGCAAAAGGTTGTAACTGAAAAAAAGAACAATCTTATTCCCAAGGAAAAAAAATGCGGACGGAAGAAAAATAATTGTAATTTTTACTTTACTTTAAAATTAGTTTTTTCTGGCAACCTCTGGTTTTTAAGTTTTGTTTACGAAATATAAATATTTAAGCTAATTTTTATTTGTATTTATATAATTACATATCTTTTCATTCAAATATTATTGTAAGTAAATGATAATAGAAATGTTACGATTAACTTGTGTATTTTTTCACTTCAGATGATCCTGTAAGTTCTTCTGCCAACGCGGACCGAGAGGTTGCCGATACGACGTCACAAAGGCAGAGTTTTTTATATTTTTTCACAAAAATTTCGAAACTTCTTTGTCATTCTATCTTTGTATCTTTATGACAGTACAGAATTTGAATTAAAAATTTCATTTTTTACATGAAAAATAAATTGTTGAAAAAAGGCCATTTTTCCCCGACGAAACCCATGTAACCCCTTAAATACCATACGAGTCAAGTAAAATCACTTTTCTGAGGAGCCCAAGTTCTATATATTGTGGATGCCCAGCATTTAGATGTTTATCTTATTCGGTCATTTAATTAACAATAACCAAGTCTGAAAATATGCAATTTTTGCACAACATAAGCGTTTTTAGATAACACGGTGGTAGATCCTAATATCTATTATATTTTTAAATTATTTGTTTCAAAGGCTTTATAAAAACGGACAAATATTTAGAAAAGTATTTTTGTAATTTAAAGCGTACTGTAACGTTTTAATTAAATAATAAAATGTATAATAAAGCTTTCTCATTTTGTGGTTTCAAAGTATAAAAAGGCACTATTGGTAAGGCTTCTCATTCTGCCCACTTAAAAGCACAGATAGTATATGTTCTCTTTGTTGCTCTCGTTTCTTTAAAATATATGAAGCTTTTCGGTTTTTATTATTTCTTTTTATAGCTATACTGAAGAAAAATAATATCGCTTCACAAATATATTAAATCAAATTTCTAAATGAAAAATATTTCGAACACATCTGATATTTCCAGTGACTATTTGTCATGTCTAATTTGTTTAATAAATAATTTAATATCTCTTGAATACTTCCAAAAACTAATGTTTTTAATTTTAATTGTTTAATAAGTATCTACTTTTACTGTAAAAATATTTTGGATAATGCATATTTACACTTTTTCGAAGTATGACAGCCTGTTTTTATATATTCATAATTTTCAAAGATATGATTATCAATTAGTTTGCTTAAAATTATAGTCATTACATATGTACTAACACCGGGGGAAATGCCTTATGGGTATTATAAATATTTTAAATACTAACAAAAACTATTTTTTTATTATTTTAAATCTCTAGTATTTTATCGCAAAAGTAATTTGGGCAAAGTTTGTTCACACTTTCTGAAAGTATGACAGACTTTCTTTATATTCATAATTTTTATGAATATGATTACCAATTAATTCCTAAAGAGTTATAGTTACTACAGATGTAATAACATATGTTAAGAGTTTCCATGCCTTAGTCTGTATTATAAACAAACTAATCTTTTTTATTTTAAATATCTCATAAATGTTAGTTTAGTTTCATTAACTATAAAAATAGTTTAACCAAAGTTTGTTCCTAACAAACAAAACTTTTTACATTAAAAAAAATTATAAAATAATTTATTGAGATTAAGGTCGCTACAATAATTAGATCGGTTAAAAATGGTTTAATACCTATCTAATCTGCATTATAAATGAAACTGATAATTTTATTTATAAATAGAATCAAGCATTTGATAACACAGATTAAAATGCGGAATGTAGTTCACCCGTAAAACAACTTTGCTTAAGAATTAAATGAAATTGAAATATAGGGTTAATAAAAGTGTTTTTTCATCTAATTAAAAAAAACAAATTTTTTATGTTAACTACTTTTATCGCAAAAATAATTTGAGCAAAATTTGTTCACACTTTTCGGCAGTATGACAGACTGTTTCTTTATATTCATAATTATTATAAATATGATTACCAATTAATTCCTAAAGAGTTTTACTTATTACAGATGTAATAACATATGTTAAAAGTTTCCATGCCTTACTTTGTATTATAAACATAAACTAATATTTTTTTATTTTTAATATCTCATAAGTGTTAGCTTTTCTCACTATAAAAATATCAAATAATTTGTTAAGAGTTATGGTCGCTACAATAATTAGATCGGTTAAAAATGCTTTAATATCTATCTAATCTTTATTAAGCATCTGATCATACAAATTAAAATGCAGAATGTAGTTCACTTCTAAAACAGCTTTTCTTAAAAATTAAATGAAATTGAAATATAGGGTTAATAAAAGTATTTTTTATCTATTAAAAAAAACGAAATTTTTAATCTTCTAAGAAGCGAGATAATAACAATCAAATTGTGCATAATTAACATTGTCGATATCTATCATGTATGAAAGTTATGCATTCATATTGTGGATGCCCAGCGTTTAGATGAAATAGTTTATAGACAACACGGTGGGAGATTCTAAAATCTATTATATTTTTAAATTATTTGTTACAAAGGCCCTTTACTAAAAAAGGACAAATATTTAGAAAAGTATTTTTATAATTTAAAGCGTACTGTAACGTTTTAATTAAATAATAAAATTTATAATAAAGCTTTCTCATTTTGTGGTTTCAAAGTATGAAAAAGCACTATTGGTAAGGCTTCCCATTCTGCCCACTTGACAGCACAGATAGTATATATCTTTGTTACTCTCGTTTCTTTAAAAGATATGAAGCTTTTTGGTTTTTATTATTTCTTTTTATAAGTTTACTGAAGAAAAATAATGTCGCTTTACAAATATAATAAATTAAATTTCTAAATAAAAAATATTTTTAATACATCTGATATTTCTAGTGACTATTTGTCATGATTGACATGATGAGTTTTCTCCCTATGAACATCATATTGCTGAGTATAGCATGAACAGAGAGCTAAATATTATAAAGGACCTATCAAAAAACACAACCTTTATTAAAACCCAAAAGTCACAGGTTCTTTACTTTGGTGGGGTCAAGGCTGTACGCCTTAGCGAGAAGGTGAACATAAATATTAATGGACAAACTGTGCCGGAGGTAAAATCAGCGAAATCGTTGGGGGTCATAATAGATGGTGGTCTCAAATTTGATGAACATGTTAACTCCCTCATCAGAAAGGCTTACTGCAATTTAAGAATTATATATGCTAATCGGGAGATTCTATCCAAGAAACTTAAAGTTTGCTTGTTGAAACCCGGTACTTTCATTTTTTAATTACTGTTCATTTGTTTATGGTCCGTTTTTGACTATACATATCGGAAGGAGTTAACGGGTTCAAAATTTATGTTGTCGTCTTGTGTATTCCCCGCAAGTTTGATCATGTATCAGAAAGACGGGATTTGGAATGGCTTAATATGGCCAATAGAAGACGGTTGATTTCCGTTTTCTTAATAAAATTAACCTCGGTTCCTGCCACCGGCAAAACTAATAGCACCAACCCTTCATAATAGAATATACGCAATGGGTTATGGGGTACCGAGATATATGAAGGTTTTGTTTCGGGTCTTTATTATCAAGCTACAAATCTTTATAATAAAACCAAACGATATTAAATCTTTAAGTGTTGAGGTTTTAGGAGGAGATACCGAGCATTCTTTTTCAATCACAATAGTTTTAGGCATCCGCATATTATTCTTTAGTTGCTTGAATATGTGTTGTAAGTGTGTAATTGAGATTTATTGAATCTACTAATATTATCTTATTTTTATTTATTAGTTATATTTGTAATGTGTTTGTCATTTTACTTTATTTGTAAACTCCAGCCTTTTGGGGTTGTATGGTGGAGTAGCGATTACTAATTGGCTAAATATCGCCCTTATATGGCTGGCTGTGATAGGGTTTATTTACAAATCTGACTTATAGATGTAATATACCCAACTGTATTATTATTGTAACCTTATCACTTATTAAAAGACGATTATTATTATTATTATTATTATTAATTTGTATAATAAATAATTGAATATCTCTTGAATACTTCCAAAACTATTTTTTTAATTTTAATTGTCTTATAACTATTAGCTACTTTTACTGTAAAAACATTTTAAACAATGCTTATTCACACTTTTCGGAAGTATGACAGCCTGTTTTATATAGTTTGGTAATTATTAGTCACTACATATATATTTACGTCGGGGGAAAATCTAATTGGTATTATAAATATTTTGAGTACTAACAAAAACTATTTTTTATTATTATTTAAAATATTTAATATGTGTAAATTACTTTTATCGCAAAAATAATTTGAGCAAAATTTTGTTCATAACAAACAAAACTCTTTATGTTAAAAAAATAATTATTAAATAATTTGTTAAGAGTTATGGTCGCTACAATAATTAGATCGGTTAAAAATGCTTTAATATCTATATAATCTTTATTATAAAATGAAACTGATGTTTTTTTTAATATCTAAATATAATCAAGCATTTATAAGACTGATCACACAGATTAAAATTCGGAATGTGGTTCACTCGTAAAATGGTAAATTGAAATATAGGGTTAATAACAGGTGTTTTTTTTCTAATAAAAAAACATTTTTTTATTGTCCGTGAAGGGAGATATTAATAATAAAATTGTGCATAATTAACATTGTCGATATCTGTCAGGTACGAAAGCCATGCATTCATTTCGGAATATCTCGAAAACGGTTCTTACAATATTTTTTTAAATTTTATGCAATATAAATCAGAGTATCAGAAAATTAATAAAAAACCAAATTTTTTCACCGTTTCGCTTAAAAGATATTGATTTTATGAAAGTTTACTAGGTCTGTTTGTTATTAAGAAATAGTGAACAGTATTTTATTGTCTTTTTACATAATCGCCCCTGTAAAAAGTGTATTTTGGGACTAGGTGTACTAAAAGTGTAAATAGTGCAAAATATAACTGAATAATGAACAAATAATATTTTCAAGCATTGTAAACCTCTAACTTTTGTTAAAGCGTATTCGATCTTATTTGGAACGGTGCTAAATTTGGTGTCCATTCAAAATACTGCATCACGAATTAAACTAAAATAGGAAAAAATAAAATGATTCGTTCTGGTACAAGTCCCATCCCGTTCAACAACCAATTTTTGTTAAAGAGAGATGGGCAAGTTCGGCGCGGATGCCATGGAAAAGACGGAGATAAAAGATGTCCAGGATTTGAGGTTTTAATTACTGTAAACGGGCCGGGATTTACTTACTATAAGGCGATAACTTTGTATACGACTGTTGCAAGTGACCTACCTTAAAGTAAAAAAAGCTTGTAAAACTAAACTAAAAGAAGAATGAGCATCAATAATAAATAGTTTAGATAGAAAGTTCCAAATAAATTTTGCACCAACCACAACTAATCACAACTAATAAAAATAAATATATATAAATATCTAGACTTATAAACAAATTTTAATAAAAATTAATAAACGGGATTTACGAAAACCTTTGTTAAATAATTATGTTTTTGACACCTTTGATATTTTACGTACTCTCAAAGAAACTCTACCAATACAAAACAATTATATAATAAAACTCTAATAAAATAAATAGGATTAAAATATTTTATTTTAAAATAAAATGTTATTTGTCACAAATCTAATTATAAAAAGTAATTTTGGTTGGCAGTGAATTATACCACGCATTTATATTACTTTCTGTTTGTTCATACAATAAATCAAAATACAACATCAAACAATGCATTTTATTTCTTAAGTTTATAGGTTGAAAATGTGTTTGAAAATTTAATTTTACATTCGTGACTTAAATAGTAAACAAAGAAAAAGGACAATAAAAATAAATGAGTTGGTAACAGCCTTGATTCTACTCGCCTACCCATATTACATGGTTATGTACAATACGTCGCAAAATTGTTATCAATTTTATTTTTTAGGTTTAAGAAAAAATATGAAGTTGCGATTCAGTTACACCCTTTGGTCAGCAGAATGTATAATCTAACTTAACAGTGTAAATAGATTTATAAACATCGGCTGCGTTTGCAGAATCGTAGATTCCTGAAGAACAATTTAGAATTTGGTTTAAATTAAAGGAAAAAAGATACGACATAATACTAACATTTTCTTTATGAGACACCTTATTTAATAGTTGAAAAAGGTCCAGTAGAATTTGTTTTTTTAAATCTTTGGACAGTCCACGAAGGCTGATGCCCAAGTACTAACGTCACACGGGACTTAAATATTTGGAGACTGGGAGGAGAAAAAAAAACTTCTGCGGGTAGCAGCTTCCATAGTCTGGACACTCTAGAGATGAGGAACAAAGAAAGCGGGAAGTTAGGTGCCTCTCTAGTTAAACTGTAAAAGGATGAAAAAAAGTTGCACTACGTGTTGCTCTGTTAGGAGCTGCCAGAGGAGGAATTATACTGATCAACTCCTCTGAGCAGAAGCCGTAAAAATAATTTTCCGCGCGAGATATGTAGAATATTACTTTTTCATGCTTTAAAAAAATCACTGTCACATGATAAATTTTATAAAACCTTTTGGGAGTTTAAGAGAACGACATATGAGTTTTATAGTAATTATCACATTGTTTCAAGGTATATGTTATTTAATAAAAATAGATTTAATAAATACACTGACACGCAAAAGTAACGCACACCAAAAATTATGCTCAATTTCAAAGTTGATTTTCTCGCTAACCGAAAAATCGATTTTGTTTTTTTTTTAATTGTTGCTTTTTTCTTTGATAATTGCATTGTAGTACAATTTCTAATTCAGATTTTAGTTTTAGGCTTGTTAGGGAGTATTGCCAACAACAACGGATGCATGATGAAATTATACGGTAGCCTCATGTTTCTAAACATTTTGTTTTTTTAAATAAATCACAATTTTACTGGTAACTTATTTGGTTTAACAAACAAAGTAGTCTATGATAAATCAACAATACCAGCAAATGTCAGTTTTTGACAATTCCTTTACTGACTTATGTACCATTCATCTTTAATTAAATAAATAAGTTTATAACTTCTGATTTTCTGTTCTTTTGTGTCAATGGAACGTGTTAAAAAAATATGACTTGTGATGAATGTGTTCAAGCAGTGACGTTACATAACGAAGGAGTAAGTTACAACGCCATTGGTTTGAGATTAAGATTTGCACATACAACAATTTCTTGTGTTGTCCAATCCTTGAAACGCTTCAGGAGAAACTATAACATACGTTCACTACAAGGCAGACCTCGAGTAACTACAGTTGTTCAAGATCGCTATATTAGACTGCTTGCTTTAAGAGATCGTTTTACCACGTCAAGGAAACTTTTGACACAATTCAGTGCAGTTCATAATATTCAACCAAGCATTTACATGTCACAGTTGCAGCGACAGGCCCTAGATCGCAGAGCTAGACTGCAATTCGCATGTAAAATGGGCTATTGAGGACTGGGAACACGTTCTTTTCACTGACGAATCTAGGTTTTGTCATATATAGCTCCAATAGACGTCTAAGAGTTATCCGCCAGCCAGGTAAGCGTTATGCACAGTGCAACATACGTGAAACAATTTTATTTAATGGAGGTCTATGATGTTTTGGGCTGAATTTCCTTAACAGCACGGACGGATTCCGTACCTTTACGTGGGGGTTCTTTAAATAGCGAAAGGTATATCGGTGACATTTTGTCTGAGCACGTTGTCCATGTCGCTCCGTACATTGGGAATAACTTTTTACTTATTCACAATAACGCAAGACCTTATGTAGCGCCACGTCAATGAATATTTACATGAAGCTACTATTTGAACTCTAAATTGGCCACCGCGCAGCCCCGATTTGAATCCTATAAAGCACTTATGGGATATTATTGGTAGGGAACTGAGACAGCAACCCCCTCCTGCCAATTATGGTTACCAATATTTGAAATGGACTTGACCAAAATTAAATATCCAATTTAATATCGAGTATGCCGACGCGATGTGAAGCACTCATTAGAAGTGGAGTTGAAAACACGCCCTACTAATGTTTTTTTTGCTATTTTTTGTTAATTATTGTAGGTGTTATTCTTTGTTTAATGTTGTCAAAATGTTATTTTTTAAAAAAAACATATTCTGGTATAAAACTGTGTATTTCCTTTGATATTAATTACAGATATCAGAGAAATAATAAAAAAAAACAAAATATTTAGAAAACATGAGGCATAGTAGTTCATTATACATCCATTGTTGTTGCTAATGCTTCCTACATGGTGTATCAAATTAAACGTAAAAAAAACTATTTTTATTTTTGCACCCTGTATAAGCCTAAAAATAAAATCTGGATAAGAAACTGTACAACAGTGCAATTACCAAAGAAAAAGCTACAGTTCAAAAAAGAATTTATTGAAATCGATTAATGGGTTAGCAAGAAAATTAATTTGAAACTGCATAATTTTTGGTTGTGCGTTACTTTTGCATGTCAGTGTACAAAATAACTAGAGTAAAAACTATCTAACCATTGTCCCAACCTTAAGCTTTGTCTGAGCGCTCGTATGCTTTGGATAGCTTTGTTATAAATTATTTTATCATCGCCATCAGACAGCGCAAAAAACTTTAGTCAAAGAAGTTCGTAGAAGATTAATGGTAAAAGCAAAATATTTTATTTTTATAGCCGAGCGTCGATACACAGTATGAAAGACGTCTTTCTAATTCTTTACACAAAAAAACTTTAAAAACAAAATTAATATGCTGGTATTGTTTCTCCTAAAATCTGAAAAACTTTAATAAATTATTCAAGTTTTAATAAACACAAATTCAACCACACGGTGTGATTTGAAATCACTTTTGCTATCTTGTTTGTTATTGGGTATTAAGATTTGGTTTGAGAGGAAAATTGGTTGTAATTTTTTTGCTGTTTATTATGCTTAAAACAGAAAAATAATTAAAAATTGCAATTTTAAGATTTAGAATGTTTTTAACGATATAGTTTTTTGCAGATATGCCTGAACATATTTTTATAAATTACCTTAAAACATGCTGTGCTGCATTAAATTATCGATTCGTTAAAAGGGTTCAGTAAAGAGATAATAGTTATTTATACAATATTGTTAAAAAGGTGCCGTTAAACGCCTTATTTGTAGGTTTTGTTAGTTGAACTTTATTAACGGTAAGGAGGAAAAATTGATTTTAAAATTTTAAGTCCCGATATCCATGCTATCATAGCAAAATTTACTGTTAGGTTTCTAGTGTCAAATACCAGTCTATGTTCCATATTTTCAGAAATAAATTCCTAATAGTTCAATAATTATTATTTTATTTGTGGTATAGACCGAACTTCGCAATAAATAAGCTACCTAGATCGTAAAATACTAATGACAGAAACAAATCATGACTTATTAATCCTCACTTGAATAAGATCAATAAATAAAAAAAAATAATATAAAATAAAATATTAAATAATAAAAAGGTTTTACCTGAAAAATTTAACCTACTTTAATAACTGACAAAGCTGTAGTTAAAATATTAGTGTAATTATAATAATTTTTTTAAATTTAATTAATTAAAGATTACCACACATCTAAAACATAATTTTAAAAGTTACAATATATGAAGAAAATAATAATCATTCTAGGAACAGGTTTAACCTCTTATCTCTTAAAATTTACCTCTTTGGTTATAGAAAAAAAATATTATTAATATTTTCAATTTCAAAGATTACATGTTATCTTAACAAAGTAAAGATTGCGGTTAAAACCCCAATTTTGCTCTGATAAGTTGCCAACCGCCAATCAGTTATTTTAAAACATATTACCTTATTCGAAATCTGCTACCTGCCAATGCCTTCATTAAACTAAACTAATTTTGTCTGCAAAAAGTCCTTTAAACCTAAACTGCCCCTTTTTAAAAATCTTTTAGTTAAATCGACATCTACCAGCCACCAATTCGACGTCTACCGGCTGCCAATGAGTTTATTAAACATCTTAAATTAAGCTAACTTTGGCTGTTTGCCGTCTAGCAGTCGCAAATTAGTTTATTAACGCCCATATGTACCTTATTACCCTTATCACATTTAAGAGTTTAATTTGGTTTAGTTTTAATACTTTTTATGCACCGTTTCAAAATTGTGGCTTAAACCGATTTTAAAGTAATTCCTTTATATTGGAGGAATAAAGTACTTAATCCTGATATTCTAACCTTTTAAAATGTGATAAGTTGTGGTGATAAGACTACGTTTAAGTTTTAGTTTTTTTTTATTTTAGCAATGTAAATTAAAGACGAGTTATTTTTGGAAGACGATCAGTACATTTTAGACAGAATAAATATTGGATTCCCGAAAGGACTCTCCTTTTTCTTCTTCTTCTTCCCTGAGAACAGTCTTGATTTACTAGCGGAGGCAGAGCAGCCTCTTGGGCTTTTTGTGCCTAATCTCCCATTCTTTTATACCAATCCTTCCATTAGTCTTGTCCCTTCTACAAGTCTGTATAACCCTGTTGGTTAATATACGAGTATTTCTGTGGGCTTATTTTCGGTTGCCCAAATATTGCCTGCCTTTTGTAATTCAGCGCTTCACATTCGCACAGGATATGGTGGCTGTTTCTTCCCGCTTGTCGCACATTCTGCAACTTGGGTTCCCATTGTATGAGCCTATCTTGTGTAAGAATCCTCTTAGGTTATCGTGCCCTGTTAGCAGCCCCACTGTTATGAAGTATTTTCCTACTTTGTCTTGAGTTGTTCTTCCTTCATTCTTTTGGATGGGCCCCTTATAAAGCCTTTTCCCTGTCTTATTTTACTGATGCTCCCTCAGTATTTCTCGTGTTTGTTTCAGATCTATTTTCTGGTTTGCCCTCGTGCTGTGATTTTGGTCACTCCAAATACAGGTTCTGATCCAAAGTATGGTGAAAATGATCCCTGTCCGCTTTTTCGTTGCGTTTTTGTTGCCAAATGTCCAGGTACCCACAGAAGAGTTACCCCGTTGCGTTCTCCCAGGACTACCAGTTCTTTTTGGCATTCCCTTGTTAGCTTGAACGTTACCTTGGGGTTTACTAGTGCCCTTAGTGACGCCTGGCTGTCTGTTATTATGCAGATCCGCTTGTTTTTATAAGCCCTCCTGTTATTTTCTTTTGCACAATGCACTAAAGCATATATTTCCGTTTGAAATGCAGAACTGTGTGTTATTTGTGTTCCTAGTGTAATGGAGAATTGTGAATTTCTCATTTCACTGTACACGCCCTTTTCAATTCTCTGCTCGGTTTTGGATCCATCTGTATACCATACGATGTCCAGTCGTGCTGGGGAGATCGGATTGTTGCCACTCACTTCGATCTGAAATTTTTACATCAAAGTTTTTGTTAAATAAGTATTGGGGAATCATCTGATCTGTTCTCACGTCCAGGATGTTGTCACCAACCTGACTTTTTATGTCCTTATGTCCTAAACTAGCGTAGACACTAGTTGGTTTTTGTTGAAGCCGAAAGAAGCCTCTCTCATCACTATGAGATTAAGTGGTGGAAGGTCTAAGAGACACTCCATGGCTGCTGTTGGGTTATTTTGATTGCGAAGCAAGTCGTCTCTGTACTTTGGCCATTTCTGTAACAGCAGTTCTTTGTCGCATCTTTGTCCACCATACCAGTGATGCGTATGTTATCATAGGTCACCACCATGGTGTATAACCAATAAACCAACCATGTTTGGTTTAAGGCCCAATGTTGTTCTATGTGCGCGTCTGATTAACATAAGAGATATCTTCGCTTTCCCTTTCCTTTTTTCTGGGATGACACCCATATATTTTACCTCTTTCACAGTCTTTATTGTTTCACTTCTTAGGTTTAGGAGTCATATGGCTGATTTGAAAGGGCTTATGTTTAGTCCCTCATTTCTCGTCCATCTGGTAACTACGTTTAGGGCCTGTTGCATTTTATCCCTAACAGTGTTGTTAAATTTTCCATGGGTCATAATTACGAGATCGTCTGCGTGTCCCAGTGTTTAGTGTCCTTCCAGTTGTAGGCCAGTTAGTAGGTCGTCCATGACAAGGTTTCACAGCAGTGGGGACATCTACGGACATCCTAGCTCAACTCGAGCTACAAGAGTTTCTTTAAGAAGTCGCTACGAAAGAAGCACATATTTAATGCATTTGATAACATTCCTTTTTTTCGACGATTTAGGCTTACAAAACCTACTATTCTTCAATTTTTTGAGCTTACTGAAGAGGAATTAGAATATAATAACGATATCTTAAATAAACTTTCTTTCTTAAGAACCAATTAGTTTATTAAACATTTACCAGCATCTGTCTAAGCGGCTTTAAATATAGAATGATCTTACTCCGAACCCCATAAGTTTATTTTGAAAACAACAGTTTAGCTTTGGAAATGGAATATGAGCAGTAACTGTTGCTAAATTAATTAAGCCCGGGTTTTAAGCAGTGTTTGATAATAGCATGTCATTACTTGGAGGCTTTGTTTAATAATTTAACTAAGGCTTTTAGCCTGGGTACAGCTGACATAAATTTAAATTCTGAGAACATTAAATACATCGAAAACATCGGCTATACCGGGTGTTTCTCACAGGTGGTTCCCAGGGTTGGTAAAAAATAATGTTTTTTTAAACTAACATCGATTTTTTTTTAAATCATGATTTTTTTTTTTTTTTTTGGGCCCCTTTTTTTTTTTCAAAAAAATTTTTTGCCCCCTTTTTTTTTCCCCCAACTTGTAATAACTGGCAAAAAACGCCCGGTTATATAAACAATACCCCTTATTTTGGGTTATAAAAAAAATTTTTTTTGTTTCTCATGCCCTCGAGCATGGGGGAAATTTTTTAGTATTTGGCAGCATTTTAAAAAAAAAGAAAGTGGTGGGAAAAGGGGGGTTGTAAACAGTATGTAAAAAATATGGTAAAGAATTGAAACCCCCTGAAACATACATTGCGTTTTAGCGGGGCGTTTTAACGGGTCCTGTTTGGCGGGATGGCCCGTCGGCCATACATCTCCCGTTAGAACGCTGTAACAAAGCCCCCTTTGGGGAAAAATCTTGTTCTACCAGCAGAGAAATAGTTGCTAAGTCAAAAAGGTCAAAATTGTTAAATTTGGAAATTGTTTGTTTTTTTGAAGCTGCGGGTTTTTTCTCAATAAACCGGTGAATAAAAGGGTTTTTGGGGGATCCTTTCCACTATGAGTCTGAAAAGAGTATAAATTTTCTACATTTTATGATATTATTCGAAAATAAAAAAAATACATTTTTGGATTACCATAGGATGTTCATTAACTCTTTTGATGAACTTTTAAATACGGTACGTCTACATATAACTAAGCGGGGGAAAATTACTGGAGAAGCCCCGTTTCACCAGAAAAAAGATTGACAATTACTCTAAGGAAAAAAAATTTTTAAAATTTTTTTTGTCAAAAATACATTTTAGATAATATAAATAAAACATGACGTTGTTACATGTTTCCATAAATATTGGTAGAATACGTCGCAAAAGAATCTTCTGAAGTCACTTCTAAAGTTACAGATTCCCGAGGTAACCTGATGGTATCAGGTAGTTTCTCCTATGACATGCAAACGCACTATATGAACACTCTCATTAAACTGACCGTGTTGTGGTCAACTTGTCGTTACTTTTTAATCGTCCCGTTAGCTCGAGCATAAAGATCAAATTGATCTAGTGATTTGATGGCTGAAGATTTTCTACAGTTGCTAAAACCAATTTCTATAGCACCGGATGCAATGCAACATAAAGGTGCATTTTTATCTTAAGCATTTTACATATGGAATAAGTTACTGGCTATTTTTGACACTTTTGAATTTAAAGAAGAAAGAAGCTTGCGTCAATATCAATTATATAAGAGCAGATATGTTCAAGCGCTAACATACTTTCACTTTTTGGAGTATATTTTGGACTCTACAATAAACAAAGTGGAATATTCATTACTAGATGAAGAAAAGAGAGATGCGCCACACATTGTTTCCAAATATTTTGCAGACACAGGATTATTATCATTACTAATTAAGTTGTAAGTCGAAACCTTTTCACCCCAAAACTCTGTTTTCAGAGGAAATAATTAAAAATGTAACAGCAGTACAGTGGTGCAGATCTCAAGAATACGTTTGAGAAATTAAGCAAGTGCTCCCTATAGTGATTTCTGTTTTGTGTGGCTGTGCAATACTGTGCATCGTCTGTTGATATCCAAAAGATGTTTTCTACTTATTGACTCGTAAATTCAGATATAAGAAACAGACTTGGCAGTGACAAGGCAGCTAAACTAGTATTTTATTTAAAAAATTTTTTAGGTTTTTTTTTTAAAAACTTTTTTTTTGTTTTAAATTAAAAAAAAAAATTTTAAAAATAAAAAGGTTTTTGGGGTTTTTTTTGTAAAAACAAATTTTTTTTTAATTAAAATTTAATTTAAAAAAATTTTAAAAAAACCACTTAAAAACTTGGGTTTTAAAATTTTTTGTATAACAAAATTATTTTAAAGGTCCAAAATTTAACCCTTTAATTTTCCAAAAATAAATTTTGGAAAATTTCCCAAAATTTTTAAAAGTTTAATAATTTTTTGGGCCCCTTTTAAAAATTCCCCCTTAATTTTGGGGAAAAAATAAATTTATTCCAAAAAAAGTTTAAATTTTCCAAAAAAGGGGGTTTTTTATTAATTTCTTTTTACCAAAAAATAAATTTTTTAAAATTAATTTTTTTTTATTTATTTATTTTAGAAGTAATAACAACAAAAATTTTATTTATTTTTATTTATAATACAACATCTATAAATTAATAAAACCAACAGTTGATTATGTGCAATTTTTTTTTTTTCAGTGACTTATTTTTTTTTTTGCTTTCTTACGCTGCTTTTTGGTTTTTAAACTGCTTTTTAGCTAACACGTCTGTCATTCTTTTAAAAATAATATTCAGCTTTATTTATTTAAAGAATTAATTACTGCTCTGGTAAATGTTTCCCAATCTAAAAATAACAATTAATTGTGCAGTCACCCCAATTTAAATTTAAAAAAAAAAATACAAAAATAAAGTCACTCGGCTTTAAGTCACCCAAGGAAGTTTAAAGGTGTATGGAAGCCCAATACTGTAGAACAAAATTGTCCAGGCGTGCAGGGCAGCGGGAATCGGGGGATTGGCCCCGCGGAGTTTCCAATGAATATAGGTCGGGGCCGGAAAAGTTTTTGAAAATCATCAAATGTCAAATTCAAGCATTCACTTTTTTTTTTTTATTGTTTGCACAAAATTGTTGGTTATTAAACGATACTACCATGAAATATTTAAAATTATTGTGTAATATTGAATTTTAAATCATTGATATAATATGGAAAGAATAGATGGCGCCAATTTACAGCCTTCTATTTAAATGGTCGATATTTTTTGGGGTTTTGTATTTTTAAAAAAATTTTTGTAAATAAAAAAAAACATGATTTTTTTAAAAAAAAATTTCAAAAAAATTTTATGATAGTTTCATGTACTTATCACCAATTTTGGGATAAAAGATGGGCAAGATAGTGTAAATGAAATTTAATCTAATCCTTTAAAATTGTGGTTGTACATTAAAAAATGAAAATTTTTATAACTGCTTTTTAGGCAATACTTTTCACTAATAACAAACATTCATAAGACAGAATAACAGTGGTTAGTAACCTTTTGGGACCCAGGTATCCATTGTAACAGTAACCGTTAAATATTATGTGTCTACAGTATGTCGAGCTTTAAAAGTTGATAATGTAAGTTTAAGAAACCAAAAATCTAATTTCTTTTTAAACAAATACAGAAAAAGCAAAAAGGAACTTTAACATAAAATTGTACTTTCTTTTATTCAATTAGAGGGACCTGTATATATTAAAATTTGCCTGGTCTGCCCAGTAATTAATAATTTTGATCCTTTAAAAGAACGTACTAAATTATTAAATGAAATAAAAGTACCTAAATGTAAACCTTATTTCTTTTAATAATCCACAGAAATACACAAACATTGTGGAAATCATCTAAAAGATAGTTAAGATTGCCTTACTTTTCTCACTGCTATTTCCTATGAAATTGTCATTTTCTATAATTCATAATTGATATATTATTATTTATTCGGTTACCTAACGTTACGTCTCATAAGAAGCACCTAATTTAAATATGAGAAATACTTACCTAAAGTAAAAAATGCCGGGTATGTTACCCTTAGATTTGCAAGATAAAACCATACAACCTCTAGTCATTTTGTTACGATATTATAAGTAACAACCAATAAACACAAAATTATAGTCACAATTTAATAAACACTAATCACTAAAATAGGAAGGTTTTTATCAATCCAAAAAAACTTCTGCAACCACAAAATATAATCACACAAAGCAAAGCAATCGAAACTAATACGGCTCTCATAAAAGTATAATGTGTTGCCTAACTACACACTGATTTATCAGTGTGTAAGTAGGCAACACATTAAATTATTTTGTGGAATTTCGTTATTGCGCAAAATCGGCGGGGCCAACTCTGACAGTTATTTTCATACTGGGCTGAACATTTTTTGATCGAATGGGCCATAGCATTGGGCTTCCATACACCTTTAAACTTCCTTGAAGTCACCTAATATCTACTAACAGTTGGTAGAAAAATACGTCATTCTGATTACCTTTAAATTCATACCGTCATCAATTCAGTGCTGAAACCTATGTACCGTAGCAGCACTTAGTTTTATAGATTTATCACCATTATTTGCATTAACATTAAAATAAAGTTTTTTTCAAAATAATACGATTTTTAAATA
>JAHBCN010012392.1:0-26823 GCA_019359885.1 Listronotus oregonensis
TTTAGAAAAAGAAGGTTATATAACCTAAAAAAAGGTTTTTTAAAAATCCATTGTTTATGTCGTTTAGAGTTTCGTGTATTTTTTATAGTTTTTAAGATAATGACGTTTTAAATTAAAAAAAAATCGTTAATATCTGAAATTACGCCTTTTCTCGATTATTTGCTGTTTGACCCCCAATTTTGACTTTAGATTCGTGTTCAGCGGAAAAAATACTACTGGACTAGTACGAGTATAGGTTGTAAAATGACGTTTTTCTACTACTGTATAAATAAGAAAACTTTGTGGTCCTAGCAACGCGAATGATAACGAAAGAGAACCTTCGTGTTACCTGGTTGCTAAGCGTCGCTAGCTACGAAAGTAATATTTTCAGCGCCTGGACAAAAAAGTAAGAGTGCCTCCATGCCTTTTTAAGTCCAAAATATCGACATCCGAAGCATTGGCAAGGAACGTAGTTGACGTTCTTCTAAAAGAATGGCCAGTGTATCTACTGATGTCTTCAAGCTTCAAAAACTTCGCAATTTCTTTAGGTACATTTGAAATAGTGTGCTTTCCAATTACTTGATTAACACATTTACCTCTTTCATAACGATCCAATAAACGCTCATCTAGAGCATTCCTTGGTCTCAGCTTAATATATTCCTGTAGAAATCTGACATAAGGAACTGAGCCTTCATCGTTGGTTACTACAAAGTTTCTTTAACTTTATTTTTAGACTCCACTATTTTTACCATAGCCACGTCATTTCTTATTTCTACATCACTTAGCTTCATTCTGTATATTTGGTCTGTCCGGCATGCCCCAGCCACTCCCATAATGGCTATTACTTTCATTGCTAAGTAACTTTGATCAGGCGCGTTAAGTAAAAACTTTATGATTTCTTCTTTTTAAAAATGTTTGACTTTTTGCCTCATAACCATCGTATGTCCTTTTAATAAAAGCAACTAGTTTCTTGAACTCCGAAATATCTTGATTTTTGTTTACGGAAATTGTTAACCTGAGCATGGAATATACAGACCAGAGGGTTGGTGGTGATAAGACTCGATTTTTCTTGAAAATACGCCAACATCACATTCTCGTCAATCCGCCTCACATTTTTTGTAGCAAGCCATTCAGAAAACGATTTATATGTTTGGTACTCTCTTTAGATTTGTCTGGCAGAAGTGAGGCACACGCAAGGTCAGCTGCCTTTTGGATGCCATTTTCATATTCATTTAACATTTTAAAATGGAAATGGATTTATACTAAATTAACAATAATTCAAAATCTGACAAGTGCTGATGACAGACAATGTCAACAATAAATGTGTTGCTATGGATTAATTTTTAACAGGTAAAATTTCAAAATCTCTGATATTTCTATTAAAACATGATGTTAATGATTATTAAATTATGCGATACATAGAACAGTAGCAGAAAAAATATAATACATTACACGATGCGAAAGGCCTTTCAAGTGTTCGGAGGTTTTAAATAGCCTCGGCTTCGCCTCGGCCATTTAAAAACCACCTCACACCAAAAAGTAAACTTTCGCATCTTGTAATGTAAATAACTATTAGAACTGATAGTATATAAATATATGTTTCACACCTACCTAGCAATTTGGTACTTCAAATAATTCTCTATTCGATTTCCAATGGGAGTCACTGAATTCTTTTTTAAATACTGATCAAAGACAGCGCAACTCTGCAAGACGTACTGCCGTTCATGCTCAAACTCTTGCTGTCTATCATTGAGATTGCGAATTAACACTTCTTTAAGTTTAACCAATTCTTCTTGAGTAGTTACGGCAGGCAACATAGATTCGTCCACTTTTCTCTTGAAGATTTCCGTTTCATAATAAATATGTTTGTGGGTGTTGAGATGGTGTGAGCAAGATCTACAATAAGCGTCCCATCCAAATGCAGAACAGGTATACAGTGCTATATTACCTACTCTTCCCGGAGATATTAATGTAGACCTACACTGCTGGCAGCATTTTTGTTTGTAGTGAGTTCTTAGTAATCCGTTGACCTGAAAAATTGGTTTGTATAGATTGTACAAATCAGTTATCATATGTAGAGGGTCTTTGATTATATTTACGTGGCTTCTAAGGCCTTTATTTTTGAAGACAGAAAAAAATGTTTTACACAAAAATTGTAAAATTTTTTTCATATTATCCTTTGAAAAAAAATATCGCAATAAAAAAATGGAAAAATATAGGCAACTTTAACTTTTTTAAATGAAACTGTATATTACGCGCTACAAGGAAAGATCTCTTTTTTCTGATTTCAAAAATATATATATATACATTGATGATATTTGGATAAACTATTTTTAATATTTAGGTTAATTGATTATTTAATAAATTTTTAACAATAGTTAATATTAGTATCAAGAAATCAATGGAAACAATAAAATTGTTATGTTGCTGAATTTGGTAAGGGTTTTCTCCGGACCAATAATGTTTGTTTTGGGATTAAGCATTCCTGCTACAGTAAAGGAAGACTTGTCGGTGAATAGAATTTTATTTAAAAACTTTGGATCCTGCTGCTTAAACCTAGCTATTTTCAATGCATACTTAGGTCGGTCCTGCATGTTTTGTTTAGGAAGATTCTGAACGGACATAAATTTATAAGGATAAAATTTGTAAAATTTTAAGGTTAAATAAATTTTATAATCTGTTTTATTAAGTTCAGATGCCGCGTCCGAGATTGATATTTCAAGATTTTCTAGAATTATTAAAAGTAGTTAGTGCTAGTCCAAAAGAAAAAGTATAATTATTCTGAAGAAACGAGGATATCCAAAACTTTGTTTTCATTTTGTGCTGCAGTCCTTTTTTTCATTTTAAAGCTTTTTCGTTCAATAAACTTTCTTACTATGTATTTAATAGTATCTATAGATGGTACCCGTTGTTAAGGATACAACAAGTAATATTCCCTTTGCACTGTCGTCACATTATTATTGTCACCATAAAAAAAGACGCATAATAGCGATTTTTTGTTCTTCTGAATGGCCCATCGACAAAAAAGCAATACAAACTACTTTAAATAGTTAAAATAATAAATTTTAACTTTTTACAATATCATTACGTCAAATTTATTAAAACAATTTTATTGTTTTCATAGCTTTCTTGATACTAATATGATTTTTTTTCAATTTATTTATATTTTAAGCTTAAATATCTCAAAAATGGTTTTTCCAAATATCATCAATATATATATATATATATATATATATATATATATATATATATATATATATATATATATATATATATATATATATATATATATATATATATATATATGAAATCAGAAAAATCTTTTATTGTAGCGCATAATATACAGGGTGTTCCATTTAAAAAAGTTGAAGTTGCCTATACTTTTCCATTTTTTATTGCGATATTTTATTACTGTTAATTTTAAAAGATAATATGAAAAAAAACCTACAATTTTTATAAAAAACATTTTTTCTTGCTTCAAAAATAAAGGCTCCAGAAGCCACGTAAATATAATCAATGACTCTGTATATATTATTTTTGAAAATTATACTTCTTTATATACTATAAAGGGCCAGTTAGTCCATTGAAAACTACGGTAAAAGGTCGGGAAACCCTGGACTTGACGAGACCACCTGTCCCTTTCGAAGGTGGGCAAGAAGAGGAACCCTTTCTGTGAGCGTGGATCATTAATAAGGCCAACGGCTCTTCTTTGAATGGAGTCCAGAATGCTAAGTGTTGTAGGGGACGCCATTCCCCAGACATAAGAACAATATTCTAAAGAGGGTCTGATTTGGGATACATACAGAGTGTACAGATTGGAAGAAGAGAAATATTTTCTGGCTCGGAAGAGGAATCCAATCTTTTTGAAGCTGCCGAAGCTATGGATGAAATGTGTTTGTGCCAGTTGAGGTTATTCTCAAAAGTAACACCGACAAGATTAAACCACTCTTTGTTCTGCAGAACTTGGCCGCTCATATGTAAGGGATGAGCATTTGCAGACTTTTTTCGCGACAGCGAACATGACTCTGTTTTCGAGGTATTAAACTGAACAAGATTTTTGGCGCCCCAATCCAAGATAAGTTTGAGATATCTGCATTGACCTGCGCTTGTTTTCGAAATCAGAATTACACGGTGGCTTAAGAAATTGAATACTAGAGTGGAGGGTACTATCGTCAGCAAAACTATGAATGGGATTGATTGTGGAAGAGAGAAGATCGTTAATGTGTAAAAGAAACAGCGTGGGTGCCAGCACTGAGCCCTGGGGTACCCCAGCATTAATTTGGTAGAAGCTGAAGGAATGACCATCTATACACTGATATACGTCGATTAAAAAGGAAACTGGAAAGCCAAGAGTAAAGCTGAGGGGGAAGACCGTAAGAAGGAAATTTGTTAAGAAGCCCATCATGCCAGACCTGATCGAAAGCTTTGAATATGTCAAGAGCAACGATCTGGGATTCACCAAGAAACTCAAGGGACTTGGTCCAGTTGTGTGAGACAAAGGAAAGAAGATCAGCTGTGGATCTACTGTGACGGAATTCATATTGTCTATCATGTAAGATCTTATGTTTTTCCAGATACTTTAAGATTTGGGAATTAATTAATTTTTCCATTACTTTGCAAACAACTGAAAAAAGAGATATAGGTCTATAGTTAGAAGGAGACTTTTGGATCCTTTTTGGGGATAGATTGCACACGTGCAGCTTTCCAACTCTCCGGGAAAATGCCCGTGTCGTAAGAGATTCGAAAGAGGCGAGTTAAGATGGCTGCAAGCTCGGGAGCACATTTTTTTTAGGACGATTGCTGGTATGCCATCCAGCCCAGACGATTTTTTAGTATTAAGAAAAGAAAGAATACGCTTGACCTGTTTGACTTTAAAAATTATATTGGACATTTTATGAGAAACAGGGACAACTGTTGAAAGAGGAAGATTAATAGGAGGATCAAACGGAGAATTGGCAGCAAATTGTTTGGCAAATAGTTCGGCTTTTCCTTTGGAGGGAGAGACAATTCCTTCTTTAGAGATAAGGGGTGGAAAAGAATTTGTGCAAAAGTTCTGACTAATATTTTTGGCAAAGGACCAGAAAGCTATACTGCCATTTGAGCAAGAGAAAACTTCAACAGCGTGTAACTTTGTGAAATATATATTTTTTTTAATTCTTTTTTGTGAATTATTAAAATATATAAATGAATTATTAAAAAAATGGATAGCTAAAATATTAATTGTTTTTTATCGACTGTCAAAAAAACCCCAAATTTTGAGCTTCTGTACTAGAATAACCCCCACGAGAAGGTAAGCCTAGAGATAGTTTTATAAGAATATATAAAAAAAGCAGTTACCTCATAAACAGAAGTGCAGCTTGTGTCTGTACAAACTGTATGAGGATACTCCAGCTCTACAACATTAATGTCGATTTGAGGAGTATGTATCTTTGCAACTAATTCTTCTCTGGTCAGTTCGGCTTTGGACAACTCATCGGAATGCTGTTCCAACTTACGTATGTTATCCTGAATAACCTGCACTATCTGTGTAACTGGTTGGGATAAGTGAGAGGCCATAGCGCAAGCTTCGTTAACACTGATAGTTTTCTTAAGGTCGTGAGGCTCGAGGGTAGTGATGTAAAACAGTAACCTAAAAATGCATAAATACAGGGTGTTAAAAGTATGATGCTCTCGATTTTAATGGGCGATAGTGGACAGGTCAAAAAGGCCAAAAGAACATGGGTTTAAAGTTAATTGTTTTCGAAATATGTCTTTTCAAAGGTAAAAAATCTGGCAACACTGCGCCCGTTTCATCACATCAAGTCGAACGTCAAACGTTTTTTTGCGAGGTTTTACATATTTGCTCCTTTTGTAAATAAATAAATAAATATCGTTTATTTCCAATCTGACTTTAAAATTAAAGTATTGGATATTTTCAAATTTAACACAAAACGATTAAAAAATATACATAAATGTTTAAAAAAATGTAAAGAATGTAAAAATACCTATACAAAAATATACAAAAAAAAATACAGACTCATTTACATAAACAAAAATATAACAAACGTAAACTTACGCAGTTGACAACTATAGTTATTAAGGTATCAAGGGTATTATAAGAATAATAAGGCTTGAGGTCGATGGTGAGTTTCCCGAGGGCCTTTGGCCTTTGGCAACATACGTTGACCGAAAGCGTTATTATCCTTAATACCCGTGGTGCCTTCAACGTTTAATGTCCGACTAAATATTCTTTATATGAGAAAAATTTGAATGAATTTTGAATGTATTAGTTTATACCAAATCAAGTACTAGCATTTACCTGAAAAAATTGTCGAAACGTAATTGTGGTAACCATGGTTGTAAGTTATTTGTCAATGAGACAGCACATAAAAAATAATTTTGCGATTAAGGCATAAAAATGTCCGAAGTAGTGGAAAATACCCATCTCCCCGAAGATAAAAAACTAGGCGGATTTACGAGAAAGAATATTTCCATTTTGAGGCCTGGCTGAATGGAATACTGCATGGACCGTGTGTACGAAACCGTTTTGATGGCTTATTTTCAAGATTTGTCAGAGTCATATTCTCCAAATTCCCTTTGGACAAAGTTTTCAATTTTACGTAAAGAATTAATAGTTCATAAGAAGATAAAAGTAATGAAAAGTTGATTTCACTGCAACAGTTCCTAAAGCAACTTGGGAGAAATTACCAGCCTAAAAAGTCGGAGGTTCTGACTCGCGAACAATCTATAACTTTTTTGAAAGAAGCGCCGACTGAAAAATATTTGGCAGATAAAGTTGCATTAGTGATAGGTGTATTCGGAGCTTGTAGAAGAGACGAGCTTGTGAAAATGAAGTTTTCCAAGGGGCGTGATATGGGTCAGCATATATTTATTGACATTCCACATAGTAAAAATGGGCAAACAAGGATCTTTTTGGTTATTGATGACAGTGAAATGTGCGCAACAAAGTTAATTCGGGACTATGTGTCTTTGCGACCTAAAAGTACACCTATTGATAGGTTTTTTTTGTGCTATCGTGATGAACGATGTATTGTGCAGCCTCTAGGTAAAAATACCTTTGGAAATATACCCTTTAAGAAAGCTACATATTTGGGTTTACCTGATGCTAAGGCGTACACAGGTCATTGTTTAAAACGTACACCGGCAACAATTCAACATGCCTTACAAAAAAAAATTAAAGGTCTGAAAGACTTGGCCATGGTATCTTTAGTTTTTGCGGTAGATAAATCCAAGTTAGTTTGGCCCCATCAGGTCAGGGTTAAGGACGTTTCAAGGTCAAATAGCCACCAAATTTGATGTAGTCAAACTGACCACGGATTCGTATTCAGCGTCATCAAATACATAAATACACACACACTCTTTAAATTTGGTTGCGATAAATTTTGAAGATTTGACCTGGAAATGTTCTTGACCCTAACATGTCGGGTCAAATTGACACCGGATTTGGATTTAGCAAACTCAAAATAATTTAGATATCATGGTCAAGTCTTTCGGACCTTTACTTTTTTTGTGGGGCTGTGTTTTCTATAACCCTACCACAACTGACCTACTCTTGAAATTCGGTGTATATATATATTATTTTATATATATATATATATATATATATATATATATATATATATATATATATATATATATATATATATATATATATATATATATATATATATATATATATATATATATATATAAATTATATATTCCTCTAAATTAAAATTAATTTAATAACATCAAAATTATCAAAATTATGTATTTGCTTGTAAGAGAAAAATAAAACTAATAATAGAAAATAATACAGAAGTAGACAAAATATATTTTTACTACTTCAGTAGGTGTATTACCTCCCCTTGTTCTACATTGTTCCACCCTGCGATTCATACTATTGATAAGGTTGTTAATGACTTCTTGGGGGATATTTTCCCATTCCACTAAAATGGCATTTCGAAGTTGGTCAGTTGTCTCTAGTGTAATATTTCGGTTATTTAACCTTCTGGAAATGTAGCTCCAGACATGCTCTATTGGATTCATGTCTGGAGAATTCGGCGGCCAATCCATTCGCTCAATTCCTTCTTCCTCTAGCGCATTTTGGACAGCCACAGTTCTATGTGGGGGAGCATTATCGTTCATAAATACAAATTGTTCACCAATGGCACCTCTAAATAAACGAACTACACCTCTAATGACATTGTCCAAATAAAATTGTCCGGTCATAGTTCTCGGTACAATGATCAATGGGGTACGGGTGCCATACAAAATGGGGGGCATTTTGTATGGCACCCGTACCACCATAACACTATGACGTTGACTTGGGTCGATGTTAAGCGCCAAATTCAGTCTATGCTGAGGTCCTGTTGGTCTCCAAACACGAATACGACAGTCATCGTTTAGTAGGCAAAAACGGCTTTCATCGGAAAACATTGTGTTATGCTACTGGTGCTGGTCCCATTGCATATGCCCCCTCACCCACTCCATGCGTCTTGCTCTATGCTGAGCAATTAACCTGGGTATCCACAGGGGACGCCTGCACCGTAAACCACCACTTCGAAGACGCCGACGTACCGTACGATTCGATAAATGGATCCCATGTGTTCTTTGAAAGTGCCTCATATACACACCGACAGTTTGGAATGGGTTTCTACGAGCATATTGCAATAAATAACGGTCTTGCTTTGCTGTTGTAGCCCTCCTACGTTCACTCCTGGTTAATTCGTGAACATGGCCATGCTCAACATACCGGGCAATCATTCTTGACACTGTACTTTGAATGAATCCCAACTCTCTAGCGATACGTCACTGACTCCAACCCTGTTCATGTAGGGTTACAATTCTCATACGGTCTTCCTCAGAAAGACGTGCACCGGGCATATTTATCGACTCACACGAAATTTACAAAGTAAAAACTCAAATAGTACTGATTTTATTTTGGAATAGTATTCAGCCAGATATAAATTCCAGCGTGTGATAAGGTTTTTGTTCACTACTTTTGCGTTTTTTTTGTGTTCATTGTCTGTTTCAAACAATATCCTATCATTAGATCCTGTAAAATATTTCTTTTATAAAATTTTCTGCTAATGCACTAATTATCGCTGAGGATAAAAAAAAAAAAAAAAAAAAAAAAAAAAAATATATATATATATATATATATATATATATATATATATATATATATATATATATATATATATATATATATATATATATATATATATATATATATATATATATATATATTTTTATATATATATATATATATATATATATATATATATAACAAAACGCATCAGCCAACGATTATAGAGTTTAGAACTGTTATATAAATTAATGTTTTATTTAAAAGGGATGTTGCTTATATTAAATACTAAAATCAATTTTTTAACTACGTTTATTACATTTCCATTGATCATTTTTTTGGTGTTGATTTTTAAGATTTGGCTATTTGTTTATGTTTTAAACAAAACAAAAACAAAAAGATCGATATATAAAAACATTTTTCCACAAACTGGTATTGTATCAAATTCTGGTCTTTGAGTTCGTTGGTTTCGCCCTTCGGCTTACGTTACTACTTAAAATTGTTTGAATTTTTGCTGGATAATATATTTTTATTCTTTATCAAGCATTCTATTAAAATAATAGTAAAAAAACATATAACCTTAACACTACAAAACATACATTCCCAACAAATTTCCCATCGGAAAAAAAACTGAAAACAGACCAGCAAAAATTCAAACAATTTAAAGTACTAACGTAAGCCGAAGGGCGAAACCAACGAACTCAAAGACCAGAATTTGACACAATACCAATTTGTGGAAAAAATGTTTTTATATATCGATCTTTTTGTTTTTGTTTTAGAAAAACATAAACAAATAGCCAAATCTTAAAAATCAACACCAAAAAAATGATCAATGGAAATGTAATAAAAGTAGTTAAAAAATTGATTTTAGTATTTAATATAAGCAACATCCCTTTTAAATAAAACATTAATTTATATAACAGTTCTAAACTCTATAATCGTTGGCTGATGCGTTTTGTTTATAATAAGTCACCCGCCACCTCTTGAAAATATATTAAAGCCACAAAGTGTTTGTTTTGTCTTAATTCTATCCAAGACTTCGTTAGGCAAAAACTGTTTGTAGCCATGTAGTTTTAAGTTAGTTAATATAAAATGTTACAATTATATCTGGAATAACCTTTTTGGGTAAGTCGATAAAAAATTTAAAACATTTTTATAAAAATTGTACATTGTTAACATATACGCTGAACATCAAAGCTTAATTGTATAATTGTTTTGGATAGAAAAATCATTGATAAAAGCTGAAATCAGCCGAAACGTCTGAAATAAAACCTTTTTAACATGGAACTAAAATAGTTTTGATTTGTTGTTAAACCAAAAATCCCAAGAAAAAAAACAGTATTTTATATATATATATATATATATATATATATATATATATATATATATATATATATATATGGGGGGTTTTGCATTATATGGAGAAATCGATGGTAATTTTTTTTCCCAAAAAAAAAAAAATTTTTAAAAAAAAAAAAAAAGGGGGGAAAAAAAAAAAGGAAAAAAAAAAAAAAAAAAATTTTTTAAATTAAAAAATTAAAAAAATTTTAAATTTTTTTAAAAAACCCCGGGAAATTTTTTTTTTGGGGGAAAAAATTTATCGGAAAAAAAAAAATTTTTTTTTTTAAATTTTTAAAAAAAAAATTTTTTAAAAAAAAAAAAAAATTTGAAAATTTTTTTTTAAAAAAAATTTTAAAAAAAAAATTTTTAAAAAAAATTTTTTTTAAAATTTAAAAAAAAAAAAAATTTTTAAAATAAATAAAATTTTTTAAAAATTTTTTTTTAAATTTAAAAAATTTTTAAAAATTTTTTTTTTTTTTTTTTAAAAAATTTTTGGTTTCGGGGGAAAAAAAAAAAATTTTGGGTTTTTTTTTAAAAAATTGACCCACGGGGGGGAAAAGGGTTTGGGGTTGGTTTTTGGAAAAAATTTTAAACTTTAAAAACCCCCCCAAAAAATTAAACCCCCCCTTTTTTTTTTTTAAAAAAAAAAAAAAATTTTTTTTTTTTAAAAAATTTTTTTTAAAATTTTTTAAAAATTTTTTTTTTAAAAAAAAAAATTTTTTTTTTTTAAAAAAAAAAATTTTTTTGTTTTTTTTTCCCCCCCCCGGGGAAAAAAAAAAAAAAAATTTTTAAACCCAAAAAAAAAAAATTTTAAAAAAAATAAAAAAAAATTTTCCTTTTAAAATTTTTGGGTTTTAAAAAAACCAAAAAAAAACCTTAAAAATTTTTTTTTTAAAAAAAAAAAAATTTTTTTTTTTTTTTAAAAAAATTTTTAAATAAAAAAAAAAATTTAATTTTTTTTTAAAAAAATTTTTTTAAAATTTCCTTTTTTGGGAATTTTTTAAAAAGGGGGGTTTAAAAATTTTTTTAAAAATTTTGGGGGGGGTTTTTTTTCCCAAAAAATTTTTTTTTAAAATTTTTTTTTTTTTTAAAAAAAAACCCCAAAAAAAAAAAAAAAAAAAAGGGGGGGTTTAAAAAATTTTTAAAAAAAAACAAAAAAAAAAAAATTTTAATTTTTGTTTTTTTTTTTAAAAAAAAATTTAATATTTTGGGTTAAAAATTTTCCCCAAAAAAAAATTTTTTTTTTTTAAAAAAAATTTTTTTTTTTTTTGGGGGGGAAAAAAAAAAAATTTTTAAAAAAACCCCCCCAAAAAAATCAATTCCCAAAAAAAAAAGGGAAAAATTTTTTTTTTTTTAAAATAAAAAAACCCCCCTTTTTAAAAATTTTTTTTTTAAAAATTTTTAAAAAAAAGGGGGTTTTTTTTTTTGGGGGGGGGGGGTTTTTTTGGGGAAAAAAAAAAAATTTTTTTTTAAAAAGGGGAAAATTTCCCAAAAATTTTTTGGGGGCCCTTTTGGGGCCTTAATTTTTTTTTTTCCCCTTTTGTTCCCCAAAAAAATTTCCCCCCAAAAAAAACCCCCCGGGGGAAAAAAAATTTTTTCCCCCCCCCCCCAAAAAAAAATTTTTTTTTTTTTTAACCCCGGGAAAATTTTTTTTTTCCCCCGGGAAAAAATTTTTTTTTTTTTTTCCCCCCCTTTGGAAAAATTTTTAAAAAAAATTAAATTTTTTTTTTTTTTAAAAATTAAAAAAAAATTTTTAAAATTTAAAATTTTTTTTTTTTTTGGGGGGTTTTTTTTTTTTTTTTTTTTTCCCAAAAACCCCCCCTTTTTTTTGAATTTTCTCCCCTTTTTGGGGTTTTTTTTTTTTAAAAATTTTTTTTTTTTTTTTTTTTTTTTTAAACCCCCCCCCTTTTAAAAAAACCCCAAATTTTTAAAATTTTTTTGGGGGTTAAAAAAATTTTTAAAAAATTTTTTTTTTTTTAAAAAAAAAAAAAAAAATTTTTTTTGGTGAAAAACCCCCTTTTTTTTTTTTTAAAAAAATTTTTGGGAAAATTTTTTTTAAAAAAAAAAGGGGGGGGGTTTTTTTTGGGTTTTGGGCCCTTTTTTTTTTTTTTTTTAAATTTGCCAATTTTTTTAAATTTTTTTTTTTTAAAAAAAAAAAGGGGGGAAAAAGTTTAAAAAAAAAAAATTTTTTTTTTTGGGAAAAAATTTCCAAATTTTTCCTTTTTAATTTTTTTTTTTTAAATTTTTTTTTTTTTTAAAAAAAATTTTAATTTTTTTTTTAAAAAAAAAAGGGGTTTGAAATTTTTTTTTTTTTTTTTAAAAAAAATTTTTTAAAAAAAAAATTTTTGGGGTTTTTTTTTTAAAAAATTTGTTAAAAAACTTGTTTTAAAAAAAAAAGGGAAAAAAAAAAAAATTTTTGAAAAAATTTAAAAAAAATTTTTTTAAAATTAAAAACCCCCCCTTTTTTTTTAAAATTTTTTTTTTAAAATTTTTTTTAAGGGGTTTTTAAAAATTTAAAATTTTTTAAAATTTTTTTTTAAATTTTAAAAAAAAAAACCCCAAAATTTTTTCCCTAAAAAAATTTTTAAAAAAGGGAAAAAAAAAAAATTTTTTTAAAAAATTTTTTTTTTTAAAAAATTTTTAAAAAAAAAAAAATTTTTCCCCCTTTTAAAAAAATTTTAAAATTTTTTAAACCCCTTTTGGGTTTTTTTAAAAAAATTTTTTTTCCCCTTTTAAAAAAATTTTTTTTTTTTTTTAAAATTTTTTTTAAAAAAAAATTTTTTTTCCCTTTTAAAAAATTTTTTCCCCCAAAAAAAAAACCCCTTTTAAAATTTTTAAAATTTTTTTTTTTTTTAAAAAATTTTTAAAAAAAAACCTTTTTTAAAAATTTTTTTCCTTTTAAAAAAAAATTTTTTTTTTTTTGGGGGTTTTAAAATTTTTAAAAAAAATTTTTTGGGGGGGGGAAAAAAAAAAAAATTTTTTAAAATTGATTTTTTTTTCCGGCGAAAAAAAATTAAAAAATTTTAAAAAACCCCCCGGAAAAAATTCCAAAAAAACCTTTTAAAAAAAAAAACCTTTTTAAAAAAATTTTTCCCCAATTTTTTTTTTTGGGGAAAAAATATTTTTAATTTTTTAAAAAAAGAAAAATTTTTTAAAAATTTTCCCCCCCAAAAAAATTTTAAAAAAATAAAAGGCCCTTTTCCCCCCTTTTTTTTTTTAAAAATAAAAAAAAAAAATTTTTTTTTACTCCCCAAGTTGTCAGATCAATGTCACATCATTTCAAATAATGAACTACTCCCAAAACAAGAAAAAAAACACTATTATAAAACGCTTTATCAGGGAAATAGTTATCGAAGAGTAGCGGACATGTTTGCAGCCTATTTTTTCCCCAAAAGGTCAATACCAAATAAATCGACAATAGAACGGACGATAAAAAAAATTTTAAAAATACAGGCACAGTAATCAATAATTGCAAATGTGAAGAAAATCGACGGGAAAAACGAGACAAATTGTACAAAACGAGAGGGGTTTAGACGTGATACTTTGTGAGGAGGCCGAAGGAAAAAATTAGTACGAGACAATTGGAGGACATTACTGGACAAGACCACACCACAATATCTCGAATTTTAAAAAGATGTAATACCACGCTTACAAGTACGAAAGACACCAAGAATTAAGAGACGGAGACGAAATACGACGACAGGAATTTTGCTTTGAGATGATGGAGAGGACAAACACTGACAGAGGTTTTTACAAAATATTTGCTTTACTGACGAATGCACTTTTACATTGAACAACGAACCCAACATTCAAAATTGCCGGTAATGGAGTAACGAAAACCAAAATCGATTTGTTGAGACAAGGACTCAATATCCACAAAAAATTAATGTTTTGGCGGGAATTTTCGGCCACCATATCCTTGGACCATTTTTCCTTGACCGAAATTTGAATGCGGAGTACTTTCTGGAACTTTTAAAGGAACAAATTTTGCCTGCTTTGAACAACCTTGCTCGTGAAAATCAAGAGATTTGGTATCAAATGGATGGCTGCCAGCACACAGTACCAGAGCTGTGCGCGAATACTTGAACAACGCATTTAATAACGACATCATAGGCCCGAACCACGCAATATATTGGCCAGCCAGGTCTCCGGATCCTTCGCCAAACGATTTTTTCTATGGGGACATTTAAAAACTAAGCTTTATACCAATAAAAAATATGAAAATTTAGACCAGCTAAGGAATGCCATTTCCGCTGAATGTGCCAGAATATCGATGTACCAACTAGCCAACGTAAGAAATGAGTTTTATAATCGTTTGGGTTATTTTCTGGCAGTTAATGGAGGAATATTTGAGCATTTGATTAAATCCTGATATTTTCGTCATAAATTGATTTCTAAATGTAGACAAATTTGTTTTATTGTCTTGCGTAACTGTGAGTGTATGTGTTGGAATTAGCTGTAATCTAAAATGAAATGCGAGGATTCTTTTTGAAATTCCCGTATAAAATTGTTCAGTTTTGGCAAGTAATCATATAAATTAATGATCTAAATTGTCACTGATAAATCGATATGGTGTTTTTATTATTGATTTCTAGGGTACAGGGTGCATAATGAGATACTACGTTGCAGAAGTATTTAAGCAGTTTACTCTTTACTGGTTGGTTGAAAAATGCTCAAACTTTCATTTTGGGTGGAACTTATTGTGCCAATATTTGACTACTTCAAAATTTACATGGGATTCCCTATGTCCCGCTCGGCGAAGCAACACCCGGTATATATATATATATATATATATATATATATATATATATATATATATATATATATATATATATATATATATATATATATATATATATATATTCAGATTTTAGTTAGTGTTTAGTTATTAGAAATATAAAAGGTTAGAATTATTTTATTTAGGTTAATAATTTATTTAAAATAGGTTACCTTAGTTTTTCCCTTTTTCGACGGTCATTGCGGATTATCCTGAGGGCGCTGGAGACATCCTTTTTACACTTTTCTTACATCCTGTAGTAAAAGAATCCTTCCAGCTAATTCTAGACTTTTCCAGACTTTTCCATTCTTTTCCACTTCACTATAAAAAGCGCGAGGAAAATCCGCACGGGCCAGTTTAGTTTTGTATTCCGACGGAATAAGAAGTTGACAGACAGTTAAAGGTTAAACAGTTGTCATTATTACGTTACGTTAAAGTATTACCATAGAAACGTTTGTAAACCAGATATCCAATAAAAAGGTGTAAAACCAGGATCCGTGTTTTTATACGGGGTGTCGAAAAAATATATATATATATATATATATATATATATATATATATATATATATATATATATATATATATATATATATATATATTTATTTAATAAAGTATATATATATATATATATATATATATATATATATATATATATATATATATATATATATATATATATATATATATATATTTATATATATATATATATATGTAAATAGAATTGACGCTAGATAGGGGCAGAAACCTAGGTCAGCCGCGATACCTATCAGGATAACTATCAGATAGACCGAGACTATCTGATAGCTATCGCTATCTCATGTGCATTGCCCCATTACTACCAACGTATTTCTGCCTATCCGATTAAAATCAATCTTGGCGTCCCGATTACTTTTAAGCTCATGTGTACCTGCACTTTGCACCAACCGCCACTATCTAAATAAACATCTCTTTAAAAAAAGTGTAAATGTAAAACCTCGGAAAAAAAGTTCGGCGTTCGACTCGATGTGATGAAGCGGGCGCAGTGTAGCCAGAATTTTTAAACCTTAAAAAGCCATATTTCGAAAACAATTAACTTTTGACCTATGTGTTTATAGTTTTTTGATTTGTTTTGTTTTACTATGTTGTGCATCTATAGTGAGAACTATAATTACCTTTGATAACACTTTGAAAAAACGTTTTATAAAATAAATACAAAACAATGCTAAATTTTTTCTATTCTTACCTCCAAAATTCATCAGAAGACTGCTTCCAACTGGTCTCGGTGGCGGCATAAATAAATTCCTCCATTTCAATACCATTTTTAATCGCACCCACGTACCCAAAAGGTTCGTTGTCAAAACAAAATGTGTTTTCGCGTCGCAGAGGAATATCAATGTTATTATTTTTCTTAATATTTTCCAGCAGGACTTTAAGAGGCGCATAAGTTAGTCCGGGACGAAAGTTTTGGCCACGAGTATTCGTAAAAACAAAAGCGACATTTTTTACAGCTGAGCTTTCCAGACGTGACAAAATTTGGATTATGCAATAGTTCATGAATACATCTAATCTAGAGTTGGTCGGTTTGAGCAGAATACAAAATCCGTGAATCTCTTTCAACTGCGACAGATATGCCAGAATACGATCGCAATTTTTCTGATCTTGATCTGCCCCTCTCTCGTCTCCCATACCGGGCGTATCTAAAAATCGGAATTTATATTTTTTGCCGTCTAGAAAGATTGAGAAAACATAGGTGTGGACATCCTGTGTGGCTGCTTTACCATCTTCCATTACTTCCTTGGCATCATCATCCTCTAACGGCTCGTAGTTTACTTCCAAATTAAACGTCTTTTGTTGGTTGTACCTTAAATTAAATATTGTTAATATTGCTAGTGTGGGTATATAGCAATGAAAATATTAGCGTGACATTAGCGAAATCTCGGAATCTAATAGAAAATCCAAAAATATTATGACAGGTTCCCATATTTTTTTTTCCTACGAGCCTTTCCTACGAAGATACAGGTACATAACGGACGCTCTTGAAAATCGTTTTTTTTATAACTTTTGAAATACTAGGCGTAAATTAATAATATCTTTCAAATATGATGGTAACTAGATAAGTCTTCTTAAAATGAACCCATTAAATCATGTTTGGCTTATTAAGTTTGCCAGGGACGGACTAGCTCTGCTACAATAATAGCAACTTTTTTAACACCCTGTATGATAAAGGCTCAACAATATTATTTTTGGATAGCTTTAACCTTAAACTAAAAAAAAGGTATTCTTGATTGACATTCATAAAATCAACTGTTTACGAAAAATAAAATCTGGTTGGTAATTTTTTTTACATTATATAGGGTGTTTTCTAATTGTACGTCAATATTTAGGAAAGCAATTTTTGGGTCCATTTTAAGAAAAAAACTTCATATTCAGGTCAAATTCTGTACGAACGCCACTGGGTATGTCTACTGACAAATACAAATAAATTTAATACTTACAGAATATTAAGTTCATATCTTTAATTTTTAGCACCTGTATAGTTTGTTTTGTTATTTTCAGTTTTAGTGTGTATATAAATGATTTTTTAAAGCAAAAATTGACGTAAAATACTACAAATCACCTTACTATTTCTATTTAGGCTAGTTTTATGTATATTATTTGTTATCTTGTGTTATAACAGTGTGTGTGTGTTTAAAAATTCAAGTGCAGGAATATATTTAACTATAATATAAGACCTTTATTTTTAAGTAAAATTATTCATCAATCAGCATTATCATCAATATTAATATCACAAAAAATACGAGATCATATCATAATTTTGTTTCTCTTGCTCATAACTAATTGCAAGCCCAAAGATATTTAGCCTCTGATAATTTCGAAATTGTCAAGATCACAAAATTCATAGCAAATATTTCAAGTAAAAATTAATTTATCATATTATACAGGGTTTCCCAAAAGTAATGGAACACAGAGCAACAGCACATTCCTTAGGACAAATACAGAGCTGTCAAAGTACTCTTAAATAGTACTTCAAGTACAAGTACCAAGTTTTTGATATTTTTTAAATTACTTCAAGTACAAGTACCAAGTATTCATTAAAATGTACTTGCATTTTCAACTAAATTGTAAAAGAACTTGAAGTACCACCCAAGTATTTTACTTGGAGTAAATCCAAGTACTTGAAGTAAACCAAAGTACTTGAAGTACATAAAAGTACTTGAAGTAATTAAAAGTACTTCAAATAAAACAAGTTATACTTGAGTAGTATTTTTTGTAAGGAAGTTAGAGGGTTTATTCCTTAAAACGGGGTTTTCCAATAACTCCTAAAAGCTTTAAGGACTGAACCTTACGTCCTTGGAAAGTAGGCCAGTCGGTAAAAACTATAGTTAGGAAAAGAAGTAGGGTTGCTAAGTGTCCCCTTTTAAGTCGGGATCTTATGCATCCGATGTCCGAAATAATGTAAAATTTCGTATGTAAATTTATGGCAACAGGCCTACAATGCCGTACTCGGGTGAGCGCTTGGGCCTTAAACTATTATAGGAAATATTGGTTTTTCTCAAAATGGGTTTTTCCCTGTGGTTGCCAACGGGTTGGCGTTGGCACCCGTTGGCATCCGATACATCTGTCAAAAGTGAGTGTTTTCATATGGGTGCCTACAGCAGGTTGGCGCCCAAAACCTATTCTTGGGTAATATTTTAATTTCCCATCAACACAAAATCAAGTCAAAACAACCTTACTTCAATTTTGATGTTTCCATTTTATTTGTGGAAATTTTGTTTAAGTTGTCTATTAAAATACAGGGGTTTTCGTTCAACTGAAGGTAATAATGAACGCATTCCCAATACGAAATATTTGGGGAACCGCTCCATCAAACGTCAAATCGCACCCAGATACCAGATAGTAGAATTAGGTATCTTTCTTTTTTGTTTTCACCAGATCAGAGCACTAATAATTTTCACGTTGACACAAGACCGATTATAAGAACAAAAAGTCTAATTCTCAGTTACACTTGTCTTGCTGTTGGGATCCAATTCAAATGAGCGCTGTAATGCAATACAATAGAAACAGCAGCGGTTGCGCGTATTTCTTGTTTTAACTTGTTTGTACGATTATCTAAGGCGTCTAAATTCGAGTACTTTTTATTTACTTGAAGTATTGTTTTTACTTCAAGTCCTTTTTATTTACTTGAAGTACTTTCTTTACTTAAAGTACTTTTTTTTACTTGAAGTACTTTTTTTACTTCAAGTACATCGTAATACCTCAAGTACTTAAATAAATACTTCAAGTAATTTACTTGGTCAAATCAAGTGAAAATCCAAGTATCTTTATAAAAACTAATCCAGTACAAGTACCGGGTGTTCCACTAAGAGAGGTAGTCGGCTATATCTCAGAAACTACTAATAGTATAACTTTCGGGAAAATTTTTTTAGATAAAAGCGACCAAGAGAAATTGCTGGAAATTATTTTCAAGTCTGTGGGATGGCCGCTAGGGGGCGTAAGGTAACGTCAAAACATAAAAATATACATTTCTCAAAAAAATATCAAATAAAGTGTGTCAATAAGTGGTACTATTTTAATATTTAATGTTTTCTAAACAAAGAAGCTTCAGGTGTAATTTTTGTCAGTTCTAAAATAAAGTGGTGGGGGAAGGTTAAAGTTTAATTTATAAAAGTGCTAATAACTTCGGTTTGCTTCAACCGAATTTAGTGAACTTGGTCTCGTTTAGAAGAGCATTTTAAGCATTATTTTCAGGTTCTTAAACTATTGCTACACTCATCTCACAAACGCCGCTAAGGGCGTCAAGGTAAAAACTAACTTATTTTACAAAATTTTTTGAAAAATTTAAATACAATGATATATACCTTTTTACATATTTATATAGAGAAAAAAAATCCCAACAAAACGGAAAAAACCGCAATTTAATATCTCTTTTCAAACCGAATATATTAGCAAAAATATAAATACGACATAGAGACGTAACGCATTTAACGACACAATGTTTTCTACTGGGCCGATTTTTTAGGTAAAAATTAAATTTAGAAATTTTTACAAAATCTAATGACATACTACATAATTTTTACTTATTTTAACCCATTTAACGATATTAGACAAAATTAGATAATTACCAACCTATAACTGTAATAATCCATAGAGCGTGGTGCCTTATCAAGTTAGCTTTAAAAACAAAAGGAGGCTGAAATGTCAAAAATCCAACAATTTTTACTTCAAAATATTATTTTTAGTGTTGTACTATTGTGTTCTTTAAAAATGCCTTTGTTGCTTAAAAAGCAGTTGATATTATTGCTATTTATTTTAAGTGTCTACAAAATGCGACAATAGCTGCAAGGCTGTATGCATTGAGATATCCTCAGAGACGCCGGTACGGCAGCCCGCAGCAGAATGTTCACTTGTTTAGCAAATCGCTTTCGTACCACGGGAAGTGTTCTTCGCCCCTTACATCGCAGACGACGTAGAACTGAGGAAAATGTCATCAACCTTTTAGCTTATGTTGAGTTTAATCCTCAAGCAACAAAGGCTTTTTTAAAGAACACAATACAACAACATAAGATAATTACCAACCTATAACTGTAATAATCCATCGAGCGTGGTCTTTATCAAGTTAGCTTAGAAAACAAAAGGATGCTGAAATATCAAAAATCCAATTTTTATTTCAAAATATGATTTTTATATTTTAAAATAAAAATTTGGATTTTTGATATTTTAGCATCACTTTGTTTTCAAAGCTAACTTGATAAGGACCACGCTCGATGGATTATTACAGTTATAGGTTGGTAATTATCTAATGTTGTTTAATATCGTTAAATGGGTTCAAATAAGTAAAAATCATGCAGTATGTCATTAAATTTTGTAAAAATTTATAAATTTAATTTTTACCTAAAGAAACCGGCCCAGTAGAAAACATTGTGTCGTTAAATGCAATACGTCTCTATGCCGTATTTATATTTTTGCTAATATTTCGGTTTAAAAAGAGATATTAAATTGCGGTTTTCGCCGTTTTGTTGGGATTTTTTTTCTCTTTATAAATATATAAAAAGGTATATATCATTGTATTTAAATTTTTCAAAAAATTTCATAAAATAAGTTAGTTTTTACCTTGACGCCCTCTAGCGGCGTTTGTGAGATAAGTGTGGCAATAGTTTATACACCTGAATTTTTTTTTCAAAATGCTCTTCTAAACGAAACCAAGTTCACTAAATTCGGTTAAAGTAAACCGGAGTTATTAGCACTTTTCTAAATTAAACTTTAATCTTCCCCCACCACTTTATTTTAGAACTGACAAAAATTACACCTGAAGCTTCTTTGTTTAGAAAACATTAAAGATTAAAGTAGTACCACTTATTGATACACTTTATTTGATATTTTTTTGAGAAATGTATATTTTTAGGTTTTGACGTTACCCTTACGCCCCCTAACGGCCATCCCACAGACTTGAAAATAATTTCCAGCAATTTCTCTTGGTCGCTTTTATCTAAAAAATTTTTCCCGAAAGTTATACTATTAGTAGTTTCTGAGATATAGCCGACTACCTCTCTTAGTGGAACACCCGGTACAAGTACCTCCTAATAAAAAGTACTTGAAGTAAAATACTTGAAGTACTTCAAGTTTTGACAGCTTTGGGACAAAATAATGCGATTAACGTAAACTTGCCTCATCACAAAGTTGATAATAACTAAGATACAGGATGTCAAACTTTTAATTTTATTTTCGATTTTTCGTAATAATTTCTTCACTAAAAGACATAGCGGTACAAAATTTGAGATTTGGGGGTTCTTTGAGGAGAGAAATTTAAATTCGTCCATGCTTGTTTTAGATGGCATATCTTTTTTTAAGCATAGTATATTGATCTATTTATTTAAAAAGAAGTTACTATAATTTCCGATGCGTCAAAAATGTAAACCTCATTAAGGTCCCTAGGAGCAACTGTTTTCGAGATAAACGCACTTTAAAGAACCCCGCAATTTTTCCATGGAAAATGGGTTTTGGCCAGTTGTTTTCAAACTTTGCAAAGTAATAATTTTCAACACGCTAATCAGAAGTCTCCACGGATACAAAACCCAAAAACCCTTCCAAAATCAGCCTTAAAGATCTTCTTGAAGACCTTTGAAGGTGATTTTGGGAGGGTTAGAGTGGTTTTCGGGTTTTGATCAGCGTGTAGAAAACTATTCCTTTGCAAAGTTTGAAAACAATTAGCTAAAAGCCATTTTCCATAGGAAAATTGGGGGGTCCTTTAAAGTACGTAGTAATATTAAAAAAGTTATGCCATCTAAAACAAGCGCGATGGGCTGTAGCTGGCGCTCTCTACTAGCAATATCAAAAGCATGGACGAATTTGAATTTCTCGCCTCAAAGAACACCCAAATCCCCAATTTTGTACCACTGTCATTTAGTTAAGAAGTTATAACGAAAAAACGAAAACAAAGTAAAAAATTTAACACCATGTATCTTTGGGATAAGGCAAGTTTATGTAAATTGTATTATTTCGACCTAGGGAATCTGCTGTTGCTCTGTGTTCGATTGCTTCTGGGACACCCTGTATATATTTTTTTGCATTTAAATGGGTTAATGTTTAATATTTGAAGTAGTATCCTATTACCAAACGTTAAGGTCGAGTCTTTTCTAAACAGCCTTTATACAATTTGTAAATATATACTTACGCGTCCTGTAGATTTATCTTTGCAGGTATGAGGACTTGAAGCTCGTTTTCCAACACCTCCTGAAACGAACTGTACTTAAGGTAATTGAAACAGGAATTAATGAAAGTTGATTTGCCCACTCCTGATTCTCCCAATAGTAAAATATTAATTTCTTTAGCCGGCTCATTCGACGATTCATAGTTATTGCTAGCCATTCTACAAAAAAAAAAAAAATGTTAAAAAAATCGAAGCTAGAAGTTTTCCATGTATGAGAATATCTCATTTTTCTGAATGAGTGACCGACAGTGAAGACTGTGCATCGTTGTGTGTAGATTGGAGTCCATATTAAACAGTGGGTCCCGTTTGGATAATAGTACAGTGGATGGGGAGAAAAAGGGTGTTTGACCTCCGGATTTTTTTGTACAGTTTCAATTTTTATAAAAATTTAGGAATTAAGTTGCTGTCACCCTCTAGATCAAAGTTTATATATGGTTAAGGTGTGCTTTTTATTTTTAGGGGGTAAAAACAACCCCTTATGCTAAAAAATTAATAACCATAGAAATAAACCGTATGTAAATTAAAATCATAACTAAATATGTAGAATGAATATATTTTTATGTTGTGAGTTATATCTAACATTATATTTGTAATGTTTCAACCCTTAAAAATCACCCTTAATAATGAAATTACAAAAAAAATGTTTTTTTTTATTTTAAAATTATTTAATAACGCTTTTATGGCAGAAAAAAAATATTTTTACAGTTTACGGTATAATAAATATTTAACTACCATAACTCAAACTTTAAATAACCACCCCTTATAAGATTTACAAAAAAACACTGTTTTTGACAAATCAGAACGATTTGATGATACATAATTGTAGTCCCGAAAATAAAGTTTAAAAATGGCAAAACCTCGCAATTTTTTGTCCTGCATCGATTTGCATAAAAATTTGGAATTAGGGGCTTCTTATCCTCTACTTTAAATTCTATTTTATGGTGATGTGCGATGTTTGTTTTTTAAGGGTGAAAACTGCCCCTAATTGTCAAAACTTGTAGAATAACATTTTAAACCTTAAGATGGGTAAAACTTGGTTTGGATAAGTTGATTAATGATTGTTTTATGCTTTGGAATATAATATTAAAATATTTTAACCCCTAAAAATCAACCCTTGTTAAAGCTTAATGTATAAAAAAATATTTACCCTAAAAAAATGATTAATTTATTATAGTGATTTAATTTTAAAATGCTGTTGCTTAAAATATGTACTAATTTCATTCTGTAACTTTTCGACCCTTATAAATTAACCCTTATTATAGCTTAATTTAAAAAAAAGATATGCTTAAAAAAATTAATAGCTTGACAGATTAATTAAATAAAAATTTTACTGCCTGAAATATTACCAATTTTATTCTTTTGCAAACTTTCAATCCTTAAAAACCACCCCTTACAACATTGCAACTCTTATAAACCAACATAATAAATATAAATAGGAAAAAAAAGTAGAATCACCCACAAAATTATACCGGTAAAAATATAAAGTATACCGGTTGTATAGAATATTATGCTCCGAAATGGGCTATTCCAATTTTTCGAAAAAATAATTGATTGGTTTTTTAAACATAACTCCTTTAGTTTTAATGATAGAAAGTTCTTTTAAAATTAATTTTGTGGGGTTTTTTAAGAGCTACAATGCTATGTGAATTAAATCTTTTTAAATCACTTAGTTTTAAAATGGCATGAGTTTAAAGGGCTAGAATAAGGTGGTGCTCGCTCGTAAATAGAGGCTTTAAACGGCCATATCTGGCCAAATATTTATTATATATCAGAAAAATATATGTAATAAAAAGTCTTTGTTATCAAAAAACTATAATTCGGTACTCTAGCATATTTTTCGTATCTCCAGTATTGTTGTAGTTATTTTGAAGAAAATGGCTAATTTTACGAAATTGTGGAAAATCGTTTTTCACTGTAAGCTCTAATTTTTCCAAAATTAAGCATTAAAATTTGGTTAATTAGAAGCATCTGACCCGGATATGCAAAGACATAAACAAAGTCAAGGACACAAGAAGTGCATGATTAAATGAAAAGAATTCTTTAAAAGAATCAAACACGGTAAAACAATAAACAGACAGGTCCAGTGTAGTAGAAACATAGGCAGGGAACTGATGAATTTGCTACTGTCCGCTTCGATCGATAAATATCCGCATGCATGATTAAATCGAACGAGATTTCAGTTTGTAATATGCTTTTGGACGGGTGTGTTGTATGGTTGTCAAGGCGCGCTTGAAAATTACGAAAAATAAATTTATGCGGTCTAATCTGTTCAGAAAACAGTTGATACTTAATACCGTTATTTATAAATAGGGAATTAAATACCAACAGCAAAATAAATAATTATAAACAAAAACTCTAAAATGAAATTATAATAAATATTGAAACAAACCTCCTTCTTGCGCAAGGCAATATCCCAAACGAACGTAAACACCCCATCTAACGTCTTACTTTGGGCACGCAAATGAGTGCGCAAAGTTTAACTTTGCGCTCGGAAACTCTTTGCGCACGCATTTTCGTTCTGCATATTTGCCGTATTTATGGTCGATTTTCTAATGTATTAATAACTTCTGGATGAAATAATATTTTTAAAAAGGGTTCTACATATTCTTTTATTGTGCTTTATTGAATTTTAGATACATTTGGCGCTTAGTAAATATCCCATATCAATTTTCTTTATTATCATTTTAATATTTTTCCATGCACCATGTATTTCATAGACACCATGCTAAACAATAAAAATCAAAGAATTTTTCTTGGTGCTGCAGCAACCAAGTACAAACATTTTCTAATGTCACGGAAGCATCAGAAAATTTGGTGAAAAGTTTAAAATAAGTTTCTAAGAATGGAGGAAGAATTGCTAGACGATGTTTTAAAAGCCGCAAGTTTGGCCAACTTAGAGCTCCTGCCGGCAAAATAAAAAAAGTACGAGAAACAGTATAATTCATTTGAAACATGGTGTGAAGAAAAAGGCGTTAGAACTTTGAAAGAGGAGGTACTTTTAGCCTATTTTCTCAAATTAAGCAAGTAATTTAGTCCAAATACTTTATGGTCGAAATACTCCATGCTGAAAAGTGTTTTAAAGATCAAGAAAAATGTAGATATCGGCAGGTTTTATAAGTTAGCAGCATTTATTAAGAAACAAAAGGTAGGCTTTCGAGAAAAAAAAGTCAAGGATTTTTTTCAAAAGAAGAAATATCTACATTTATTAATGAAGCACCTGATGAAATATATCTTTTGATAAAAATTGCGACCATTTTCGGACTTCCTGGCGCCTGCAGACAAGAAGAACTCCGAGATTCCAGACGCAAAATACTATACCTCACGTACTTTCGTCCTGTCTAAAGAAATCAACGACGGAAAGTATTTGTTCTTATATCGGAAGTAAACAGCATTACGGCCACCGACAACACATCAACGGTTTTTCGTATATTTCAAAAGGGGAATTTGCACACAACAATGCGTTGGGATCAATATATTTGGGAAGATGCCTTCTGAGATAGCAGCATTTTTAAAGTTGCCGAATCCAGAGCTATATACCGGCCACAGCTTCCGGCGATCTTCTGCAACGTTAGTTGCAAATTCCGGAAAAGGAATCATAGATATAAAGCGGTTAGGCGTTGGAAATCGACAACGGTAGCCGAGGAATACATTGAAGAATCAATAAGCTACAAAAAGGGGTTAAGTAAAAAAATTAAATGCAACAAGCCAAAAACTCCCAAGAAGCCAGATGAAATGTCCTGCTCCACAGACGCTGTTCAATCAGCTAAAACACAAGATTTCGTCTTAACATCGAGCAGCGAACCATCATCAACGTTCCTAAAAAAATCATTTGAACTCGGCCATAAACCTTCAACATGCAACTAATTGTACTTTTAACATTAATATTGTTAATAATAATTAATAATAGTTTTTTTTGTATAATTAGTTAAAATAAAAATTTAATTATTTACTTTGGATTTTTAATTTTTA